>JAJPUD010018408.1:11061-28751 GCA_023553655.1 Myrmecobius fasciatus | reverse complement strand
AGGAAGGAAGGAAGGAAGGAAGGAAGGAAGGAAGGAAGGAAGGAAGATTATTGTTGTATAAGAAACGACCAGCAGGACGATTTCAGAGGCCTGGAGAGACTTACATGAACTGATGCTGAGTGAAACGAGCAGAACCAGGAGATCATTATACACAGGAACAACAAGACTATATGATGATCAATTCTGATGGACATGGCTCTCTTCAACAATGAAATGCTTCAAACCAGTTCCATCTGGTCAGTGAAGAAGGCCATATATACCCCAGAGAAAGGGATATTAAATGTGGACCACAACATAACATTTTCATGCCCTCTATTGATGTTTGCTTGCATTGGGATTCCTTTCTCAGATTTTTTTCTTGTAGACATGATTTTTCTTGCATAGCAAGATAAGTGTAGAAATAAGCATACACATATTCGATTTATCATTAACATAATTAACATGTAGTGGACTTCCTACAATCTAGGGGAGGGGTGGGGACTAGGGGAAAAAAATTTGTAACAAAAAGCTTTGTAAGGGTCATTGTTGAAGACTTACCCATACATATGTTTTGCAATTAAAAAGCTTTAATAAATATATATATATACATATGTATATTTTTTAAATGAATGCTTTTGTGCTCCAAATCACTATTGATCAGAGAAATACAAATTAAGCCAATTCTGAAATACCACTACACACCTGTCAGATTGGCTAAGATGACAGGAAAAGATAATGATGAATGTTGGAGGGGATGTGGGAAAACTGGAACACTGATACATTGTTGGTGGAACTGTGAATGGATCCAGGCTTTCTGGAGAGCAATTTGGATCTATGCTCAAAAAGTTATCAAACTGTGCATACCCTTTGATCCTGCAGTGTTTCTATTGGGCCTATATACCAAAGAGATCTTAAAGGAAGGAAAGGGACCCACATGTGCAAGAATGTTTGTGGCAGCCCTTTTTGTAGTGGCAAGAAACTGGAAACTAAATAGATGCCCATCAATTAGAGAATGGCTGAATAAATTATGGTATATGAATGTCATGGAATATTATTGTTTCTTAAACCACCAGCAGGATGATTTCAAAGAGGCCTGGAGAGACTTGCATGAACTGATGCTAATCAAAATCAGCAGAACTAGATCATTGTACACGGCAACAATAAGTCTAGATGATGATCAATTCTGATGGACACGGTTCTCTTCAATAATGAGATGTTTCAAACCAGTTCCAGTTGTTCAGTGATGAAAAAAGCCACATACACCCAGGGAAAAGCCTATGGGATCTGACTCTGGACCACAACATAGCATTTTCACACTCTCTATTGATGTTTGCTTACATTGTTTTCCTTCTCAGTTTTTTTTTTTCTTCCCTGTAAAGCAAGATAACTGTATATATATATATATATATACACACACACACACACACACACACACACACACATATTTGATGTGTCAAATATTTTAACAAAATTAAAATATATTAGACTTTCTGCCATCTAGGGGAGGGGGTGGGGAGTATGAGGGAAATTTTGGGGGTTTTTCTGTTTTTCTTGGGGTTTTTTTTTGTTTTTTTTTTAATTAAAGCTTTTTATTTGCATAACATATGTATGGGTAGTTCCTCATCATTGATCTTTACAAAGCTTTCCGTTACAAATTTTCCCCCCAGTCCCCTCCCCTCCCCTAGATGGCAGGAAGTCCACTATATGTTAATTATATTAAAATACTTGACAAGTTGAATATATGTATGTATATTTCCATACTTATCTTGCTGTGCAAGAACAAGTGTATCTACATGAACAAAAAATATCTGAGAAAGGAAACCCAATGAAAGCAAACATCAATAGAGAGCATGAAAATGATATGTTGTGGTCCACATTTCACATCCCTCTCTCTGGGTGTATATGGTTTTCTTCAGTGAACAATTGGAAGTGGTTTGAAACATTTCATTGTTGTAGAGAGCCATGTCCATCAAAATTGATCATCATGTAATATTGTTGTTGCCGTGTATAATGATCTCCTGGTTCTGCTCGTTTCACTCAGCATCAGTTCATGCAAGTCTCTCCAGGCCTCTCTGAAATCGTCCTGCTGGTCGTTTCTTACAGAGCAATAATATTCGATAACATTTATATACCATAATTTATTCAGCCACTCTCCAATTGATGGGCATCCATTCAGTTTCCAGTTTCTAGCCACTACAAAAAGTGCTGCCACAAACATTCTTGCACATGTGGGTCCCTAGGAGGGAAAATTTGTAACAGAAAGCTTTGCAAGGGTCAATGTTGAAAAATTACCTATGCATATTTTTTGCAAATAAAAACCTTTAAAAAAATAAAAATGAATGCTTTCTCTTATATATTTGATACATGAAGGACACTAAGTCCAGAAAACATAACAATTTTCTTTATTTTCTGATAATGCTGATGGCTTCTTCTGTTCCCAAATCTTTCAGCATTTCCCATAAACAAAAGCTAAGAAATGGCAGATTCCTTAAAATCACCAGTTTGAGGTCCCATTTATGACAGAAATCTTAAAGAGAGCCACCAATAGTATTAAAAACAGGTAAAGGTTACAACCCAATTGCTATGCTCTTTAGAATCCATCATCATCCCATTTACATGTATTCACCTTTTTCCTTTAGCATGATATCCTCTGGGTAGCCACTAAAAACCCCATGTTTATTAATTTTTATTTTTTAAATTAACACAATTATGACATTTAAATACTTTTTTTCACAATTCCTTCAAATTCTTTAATTTTAATTTTACTTATAGCATAAGATAATCAAATAGCATAAGAATCATCCAAACATTAATGTCAGGGAACATTTTTTGAATGCATGATCTCCATCACCCTGGCTCTAACCTCTAACATGAGTTCATCAGGTCAAGAACATACATTTTTCAGCTAGGTAAACATGTTCTAAAACAAGGATGGGGAATGACTGGCCATATACCGATTATATAAGGCCTGTGAAAAAATTTACTAAGGCAATCACAAGTGAGGGTGAACTGAAAGCTAAATACAGCAAAGTCCCACTATGTTTGAGTTCTATAAGTTGATAATTTTGTAAAGCCTGTGAATGATGTTAAAATATCCAAATGGCCCTTGGCAGAAAAAAGATTCCCTGCCACTGTTCTAGAATGTCTACTTTTCTCTTCAATACTCATGGGCTAGTTCTGACCATCAGCTGAAAGGTAGCAGAGATCAGGCACAGAAGAGCAGAGGCCACTGAGTTCCAAACAGCATTCCAGAATTAAGGAGAACCATAGCACTGCCTGGTCAATGGGACACAAAACGAGACCATTCATAGACCCTGAAGGATCTTGTGTTTGAAGCCTCAGGGAAGCATGAGATATAAAGGAAATCCAATTTACATAACTGTTTAGTCTTTACTACTTACTATAAAGCAGTAAATAACCCTCCTCTAGATTCAATTTCATCACATCATTTTGTGAGGTCCCTAATAACAGGCATTCAGAAAATACAAAGTGCTTAGAAAGGTATTTATTTTGCCATTATTAGAGGGCCTTTTATCATCAGCATCAGAAGCCTTCCTGATCAATAAATTATAGAATAGGTTTACGAGGTAAAAACAATGAAAGGAAAATAGATTTTTGCACAAGAATGGACAAGAACAGATTTTTTTAAAATCACCTGAAATATGAAGTTTTCAGATGAAGAAATTAAAATCATTTCTAGTCATATGAAAAATTCTCTAAATCACTATCGATTAGAGAATTAGAGAATAACAAATTAAGACAACATTGGGGTGCCACAACATACCCCTCAGATTGGTATGGCCTCTTCTTACCTTTCAAATCTTGTTACACTTAATTCCCTCCACATATTCTGAGATCCAGTAGCACTGGCTTCTTTTCTGTTCCTTAAATATGACAATTCACTTTGGATTCCCAGTATTTTCACTGGCTGGTGCCCATGACTGCAGTGTTCTACCTCCTCAGCTGTCTCCTTGTTTCTCTGGCTTCCTTCAAGTCTCAGCTTTAAGTACTCTCATCTTCCTTAAAATGCCTTCCCTATGAGACTACTCCCAATTTTCCTTGGGCAAAGTACCTTTTGCCTTTCTTAACATCTCTATTACTTAGTTAAATACCTGGCACAGAACAGATGTTAGGTAGAATAGGATTATGATCAAGAAGGACAAAAAATATGGAAGGAGGGAAGAAATAAAGGAAGGAAAACTTAGCTTATCTTAAGACAAAACATCTGGAAGACTACATGGAAATCTGGTTACCAAATCTTAATATAAACATAACATAACTGAAAAAAGTCTAAAGATAGAAAACTAAAAAAAACAAAAAGTATAAAAATTCTCCCGCTTGGGCCAAATAGTTTATTATTGTTGTTTACTGATAAGACGCTGAAAAAGGACATGATCAAAATTTATAAATTCTTGACTAGAATAGTATTGATCTCAAATTCATGACAGGTGAGGACCCAGTTGAAAGATATAGGAATAAGAAGAAAAAAATTAATTTTCCTTAAATATTCTGAAGCAGTATCACTTGTAAAAGGAAAAGCATTCTATTTGCCACTCAAAAGAAAAACTAAAAGCAATGTTTGCAAAATGACAAAGAAACAAATGCAGACAATACAAATGAAACATATATCAGAACTAAACAAGAAGAGTATCTCACTAGAGATTTTTATGTTGTAAAGGGAGTTATTTTTCTGGTATAGTTTGGACTGGACGCTTACTGAGTTTTCTTTCAACTCAAATCCACTGTTCTTAGCTCTACCCTCAAGGGATCAAGTTACCTAAGTTCAGTTCAGGAAGAACACTGGATTTGGAGTCAATGAATTTAGAAATAAATATAGTTCCTGTAATTTTCATTGAGTTCAGATGATTTCCCCATCTGCCAAGGAAACCAGATTCTAAGGTTTCTTCTAGTTTTAAGTTATTTGATCACAATCCTTCAAATATTTAAAGAATTTCATAAATCTGCTTGTCAAAGAATTTGAAAAACAATTCCATAATAAGGAGATCTGCTAAATTTTACTATTGTATCTTCCATCTAGCACAAGGTCTATCTACATTTAATAAATGCTTGTTGATTGCTAAGAATCATACCACTAGAGATTTCCCTCCAGGTTATCAATTTCTTTATATTATCACCAGCTCATATTTCTCCATCGTGTTCATAAGAACTACAGACTTTGTCAGCTGCCCTGGTAATAGGACAGTTTTAGATAATGAATTTTTTTGGCACTCAAAATGAGCATTTATAAGAAGCAATATTAAAAAGTGTCATATCATACCCCTACTTCTACCGTGCACTAAATTTGCCTTAGTTTATCTCACTCAAGGTTCCGCTTCAATCAAGGTGGTCAAAAACTCCAACAAAAAGAGAGGTGAAGTAGTTTGATGTAGTAAAAATAACAACAAAAACCACAATATGAAAATATTTAATAGTTATTTGCTGCTGGCTTAAGGGGCACTTTATCTTTGTGTAGTCTTACATATATTCACCATAAGATCCTTAAAACAATGCTGCCAGGTTGTAGCACAAGTATTACATAAGAAACTAAGGTTTTAGCAATGTGCAGAGAATAATTCAAGATTACAAAACCAGGAAATGGCCCAGTAAATGTCCAGTGTTCTTGCCTCTCTCCCCAGATGTTATCAAATGAAATAGAAATAAGTAAATCAATGGAAACTGTTCTGCTATGGAGCAGGCATTGTGGTATAAGTTTATTTCTGAGTTAGACTTTCATTAAAATATTCTCTCTACAATTGGTACCTTTACCCAAAGGGCTATCAAACTATGCGTACCCTTTGACCCAGCAGTGTTTCTATTGGGCTTATATCCCAAAGAAATCCTAAAAGAAGGAAAGGGCCCCACATGTGCAAGAATGTTTGTGGCAGCCCTTTTTGTAATGGCAAGAAACTGGAAAGTGAATGGATGCCCATCAATTGGAAAATGGCTGAATAAATTATGGTATATGAATGTCATGGAATATTATGGTTCTATAAGATACAACCGGCAGGATGATTTCAGAGAGGCCTGGAGAGACTTACATGAACTGATGCTAAATGAAATGAGCAGAACCAAGAGATTATTGTATACAGCAATAAGATTATATGAAGATCAATTCTGAAGGATGTGGCTCTTTTCAATGAGATGACTCAGGCCAATTCCAAAGGTCTTGTGATGAAGAGAGCTATCTGCATCCAGACAGGGGACTGTGGGGACTGAGTGTGGTTCACAACATCAGATTTTCATTGTCTTTGCTGTTGTTTGCTTGCATTTTGTTTTCTTTCTTATTCTTTTCCTTTTTGATCTGATTTTTTTTGTTCAGCATGATAATTGTGCAAATATGTATAGAAGAATTACACATGTTTAATATATATTGAATTACTTGCTGATTAGGGGAGAGGATGGGGGAAAAGGAGGGAAAAATTTCTGAACACAAGATTTTGCAAGAGTGAACGTTGAAAATTATCTATGCATATGTTTTGAAAATAAAAAGCTTTAAAAAAAAGAAAAAAGAAGGGAAGGGAAAGGAAGGGGAAAGGGGAAAGGAAAAAGGAAAAGAAGACTCTGGCAGAGCACTGGCCCTGAAGTCCAGAGGACCTGAATTCAAATCAGACCTCAGACACTTAATACTTCCTAACTGTGTGCCCTTGGGCAAATCATTTAACCCCAATTGCCTCACCCAAGGGGGAAAAAAAAAAAAAAAGACTCTCTCTTGCTTTCTTCAGGAAAAGATCAAAAGCAAAAGATCCCTGTAGTATCAAATTAATTCCTATATTTTATCTTAGCTGCCACTTATCAAATGAGCCACCTACCTGTCTCTAAATTCCTAAAGGGAAGAGATTAGGGATAATTTATTTCTGGATTTAGCCTGCATTAAAAGACTTTCACTTCCTCTCCTTCCCTGGAAAAAGTAGTATTCAGTCAATTGTCATATTGTTTCTTAGTGATGTCTAATACATTGGACATGGCTCTCTTCAACACCTATCCTAATTATCTAAGTACTCTTGGGAAGGAGATCAAAGAAATCAATAATCTCTAGGTTAGTAAAAGTGTATAAAGCAGCAGTAACCAATGTTTCTACAACCAATGTCTCTTTCATATCTGTGAAGAAACTAGGGGTCCCAGAACTCTTCCAATGAAAGAAAGAATTTGAAAAAGACACCACTTCCAATGCATTTGATCCCTATCCTCTCTAGAACAGAGATGGGGCAAGTAAGTTATTTGCTCCCCGTTCACTTTAGCGTGGGAAGGCACAACTGGAGAGGAGGCAGACGCTTGCTTCAGTGTCTTCCTAAAACAAATGACTGCAAATTTGAGCATAGAGAAAGGCACAAAAGAACAGAAACAGAACCAGTTAGAAGTTGGTCTAGAGCAAGGCAACTGAAGAATAGAGTAGACAAGGAAATAAAAATCCAGAATTTTTGAATCCCATTAGCTTAATGGTCTGGAAAATTTATTTTCCCCATTATCTTTTCATTTTCCTTTGTTTCTGATATGGTTGATCCCTTTCTCTTAATTCTATTCCATGAGAAATAAAGGAGTGTAACCAGATACATTGTTGGTGGAACCGTGAATGGATCCAACCATTCTAAAGAACAATTTGGAACTGTGCTCAAAAAGTTATCAAACTGTGCATACCCTTTGACCCAGCAGTGTTTCTATTGGGCTTATATCCCAAAGAGATCTTAGAGGAAGGAAAGAGACCCACACGTGCGAGAATGTTTGTGGCAGCCCTTTTTGTAGTGGCTAGAAACTGGAAACTGAATGGATGCCCATCAATTGGAGAATGGCTGAATAAATTATGGGATATGAATGTTATGGAATATTATTGCTCTGTAAGAAACGACCAGCAGGACAATTTCAGAGAGGCCTGGAGAGACTTGCATGAACTGATGCTGAGTGAAATGAGCAGAACCAGAAGATCATTATACACGGCAACAACAATATTATATGATGTTCAATCCTGATGGACATGGCTCTCTGCAACAATGAAATGTTTCAAACCACTTCCAATTGTTCAGTGAAGAAAGCCATATACACCCAGAGAGAGGGATGTGAAATGTGGACCACAACATAACATTCTCATACTTTTGATTGATGTTTGCTTACATTGTGTTTCCTGTATCTGATATGTCTTCTGTTTAGATACAATTTTTCTTGCACAACAATGATAAGTTTGGAAATATGTATACATATCTTCAATTTGCCAAATATTTTAACATAATTAACATGTACTGGATATCCTGCCATCTAGGGGAGGGGTGAGGAGTTGGGGGGGAAAATCTGTAACAGATAGCCATGTAAGGGCTAATGTTGAAAAATTACCTATACATGTTTTGCAAATAAAATAAAATTTAAAAAAAAAAAAAGAAACGACCAGCAGGACGATTTCAGAGAGGCCTGGAGAGACTTGCATGAACTGATGCTGAGTGAAATGAGCAGAACCAGGAGATCATTATACACAGCAACAACAAGACTATATGATGATCAATTCTGATGGACATGGCTCTCTTCAACAATGAAATGTTTCAAACCAGTTCCAAATGTTCAGTGAAGAAAGCCATATACACCCAGAGAGAGGGAAATGAAATGTGGACCGCAACATAACATTTTCATGCTCTCTATTGACGTTTGCTTGCATTGGGTTTCCTTTCTCGGATTTTTTTTTCTTTTAGATACGATTTTTCTTGCACAGCAAGATAAGTGTGGAAATATGCATACATATATTCGATTTGTCAAGCATTTTAATATAATTAACATGTAGTGGATATCCTGCCATCTAGGGGAGGGGTGGGGACTAGGGGGGAAAATTTGTAACAGAAAACTTTGTAAGGGTCATTGTTGAAGAATTACCCATATATATGTTTTTGTTTTTGTTTTTGTTTTTTTGCTGAGGCAATTGAGGTTAAGTGACTTGCCCAGGGTCACACAGCTAGGGAATGTTAAGTGTCTGAGACCAAATTTGAACTCAGGTCCTCCTGACTTCAGGGCTGGTGTTCTATCCACTGCGCCACCTAGCTGCCCCATATACATGTTTTGCAAATAAAAAGCTTTAATAATAATTTTAAAAAGGATGTTTCACAGCTGTTATGAATAGTTCTATTCCAAGATCAGGTTATTTCTTATATAGCTTTTTCTTCACTAAACCTTTTTTTAATCATAATTAGTTGGATGGAATTGACTTCAAACTATGTAAATTAAACTACAGAAAACCATTTTCTCTTTTTTATCAAATAAAAGAGGAAAAAAAATACATACAGAAAGCCTGAAAGTGTTAACAGGTCTTAATGTATATCAGTAATTTTTGGTACAAACCACTATCAGAATATCACTAGTTATTCTGGTTATACAAATCAGATATTTTTAAAAAATCATTACTTTTCAGAAAATAATAAATATGGAATCAATTTCTGAAGTACGTCAAATGGATAGAATAAAATCCCTTCTTACATTAGAGTAAGTGGAGTCACATAGCCTATAGCTATGAGAAGGGAAATCAAAACAGATGAAAGAGGAAATCTCAGTGGCTAGCTCAGAATTTGTAAAAACCAAAAAAAAGTAATCCATAGCAGTCTTATAAATGGCATTGAAAGGGGCCAGAGGAAGGTGATGGTGAAGAGAAAACTAAGAGAAGGGTAGATGGGGGCGGGGGGGAGAAAGAACAGCAAGTAAAAGAAGAAAATTTTCAACACCATTTGTTTTTTTTTTTCCTCTTAGAATGAACAAGCCAAGAGAAACAGGTTTCACATGAGTGAGTGCAAGTGAAGTTTCTTTCAAAGCCAACTTGTCATGAAGCCAAGTTTCCAACACTAAGAGTAAAAGTCCCAAGAATATTTTTTCTTGGAAGGAAGCAGCCAGCTTCTCAAACTCAATCTGCTGCAAAGATGAAAATGGAAATTAATGAGCTATCCAGATGTGCAGAATAAGACATGAAGTTGAAAATGAGCAGCCCAAATCTAACTAAATATTTCGGTGAACAAAAAACAAAATTCACCCACAATACAATGAAATTCTGGATAGGATTTAAGGAAAGCCAGGAAAGCCAGGAGGTAGAAATATGAAGGGGCAGGAAATATAAGCAGAGGTGAAAATATAAATATATAATATCTTGTTGTAAGAGTTCAAAAAACAAGGAGGTTAGTGGCAGTGAATCATAAGAGTATTTAGTGGCAGAGGATCATAGAGTATTTGGGGGCAATATGGTTGGGTAAGGTGTAAACAATATTTTGTTTAGGGAAAAAAAACGTTTTTGAAAAACTACTTTTTTTTTTTTTTTTTTGGCTGAGGCAATTGGGGTTAAGTGACTTGCCCAGGATCACACAGCTAGGAAGTGTTGAGTGTCTGAGATCACATTTGAACTCAGGTCCTCCTGACTTCAGGGCTGGTGCTCTATCCAACATGCTACCTAGCTGCTCCCTACTTCATTAATTATTAAAATAAGCAGTATAGCAGATCTGAAAATAAGACAAAAACAAAACATCTATTCTCAAGAAGTTTACATTACACTAACATTAAAATAAAATAATTGATATTTTCTCACAACTCACACAAGCTCTGTCCATTTCTATCATCTTCCAATGTATTCAAAACTACTTAAATTGTAAATCCACAAAGTAAAATTTATGCAAGATTCAGTATTGAATACTATTTCATTCCTTATTTTCCCAATAAATAGTCAGAAGAAACTACAGGAAGGACTATTAGAAATTACAATTACAGCCACTATAACAAAATGTTAATGTCTATTAAGAAATAAGCACAATGGAGAAGTTGTGGCAAAATATATATTAATGCACTATTGGTGAAGTTGTGAACTGGTAGTTGTGCATGCAACTTTGGCTCAGTGATACCACTACTAGATCTATATATCCCCAAAGAAATCAGAGAGAAAGGAAAAAGATATGTATGTGCACAAAAATATTTCTAATTATTTTAACAGATATTTATATAAGCTCTTTTTATAGAAACTATGGAGCATCAATTGGGAGATGACTGAAAAAGTCATGGTGTATGAATGTGATGGAAAACTACGTCATGTAAGAAATGATAAAGAGGATGGTTGTAGAGAAGTCTGGGAAAACTCACATGTACTGACAGAATGAGGTAAGCAGAACCAGGGGAAAAATTTATACAATAACAATATTGCAAAGACAAACAACTTTGAAAGACTTGGGAACTCCAATCAATGTTCCAGAGGATTCATGATGGAACATATGCTATCTACTTAGAATGCATCTAGATAGTACAGTGGACAAAGCACTAGGCTGGGTCAGGAAGACATGAGTGCAAATTCAACCACAGATTAGTTGTATAATTCTGGGCACGTCATTTAACCTCAGTTTGCCTCAATTTCCTCAAATGTAAAATGGGGATTATAACCATTCTTGCAAGGCTATCACTGAGAGGATCAAATACAATATTACTTGCATAGCACTCAATACAGTGTCTAGAACACATTAGACATTACATAAATATATATTTCTTTCCTTTCCTCCTTCCCCTTCCTCTCCCTACCTCCAATAGACACAGAGTAAAGACTGAGATACAGGATTTGGGGATGTAGGATTTGATATTTCTGGCTAATGTGCAGATTTGTTAGGTTTGACTATGCATATATATATATAATAGGTGGAGAAAGTGATAAGAAGAGTAGAGTTCAAAATTTATAAAATGAACTATATATATATGTATATATATATATATTCATAAATGTTTTTATGTTTCTAAAGAAACAAGTACAGTATCTATCTTCCTATGCTGTAATCTGCAGGCTGGACTATAAGAGATAACTGAATGACTGAAAATAAGTAACTGGAATAAAAACATTTATGAATTTTAGAATCCAAGCAAAGGAAATGGGAAAAATAAAGGCAACTACAAAACATCTGGCAGTTTACCCACCAAAACATACAGAAGAATTATATGAAAAAACCTATAAAGCAACCTTTACAGAAATAAAGGAATAAGATTAACTGCCCATAGTTAGATGTGCTTAATAGAATAAAAATTATAATAGTAACTTAATTTAAAAATTTAGTGCCATACCAAATTATCAGAATTACTCTATAGAACCAAAAAAAGGAAATAATACAGTTCATTTGAAAGAACAAAAGGTTAATAATAATAAAAAGTGGGAATGGAGAGGGTCTACAAATACCAGATCTCAAACTATGCTATGAAGAATAATTATTTTTTTTAAAAAAACTTCAAAATCAGTAGATGCATATCAGGGAATGTCTGAATAAATTATAGTATATGAATATAATGGAATATTATTATTCTATAAGAAATTATCAGCAAGCTGATTTACAGGAACTGATGGCAAGTGAAACAAGTAGAACCAAGAGAACATTGTACACAGCAGCAACAAGACTGATAATGGTTTTCAACAAAGAGGTGATTAAAGCCAATTGCAAAAGACTTGTAATGAAGAGAGTCACCTGCATCCAGAGACTATAGGGACTAAATATGAATCACAACATAGTATTTTCACTTTTTTTGTTATTGTTGATGACTTATTTTTTCTTCTCTCTTTTTCCCCCCTTCTGATCTGATTTTTCTTGTGCAACAAGATAAATATGGAAATATGTTTAGAAGAATTATACATGTGTAATCTACAAGCTTCTGTCTAGGAGAAGCAGAAGGGAAGCAAAGAAGGATGGAAAGAGTGAGAAAAATTTGGAATACAAGGTTTTGCAAGGGTGAATGATGAAAATTATCTCTATGTATTTTGAACTTTTTTTAAAAAAGTCTTCAAAAACAGATGTTAATTAGTGGAATAGTTTAGGTACATAAGAGCCAGACAAAATTGAAAAAATATATATAGTAGTAACATAGTATTCAATAAACTACAACGAATGAATCAATGAAAAGGTACTGGGATTAAAAAAAAAAGAAAAAGATCTAGTCCCCACTCTCAAGAAGTTTACAATCCAATTAGGAGAGACTATACATAAAAACTAAGTTACAGGGCATAAGAAAAAGTCCAGAAGTCTTGATGTATCAACAAGTCAAATGGGAGCAGGGCAGGCACTAAGGTCCACAAGATCTTAAAATAAATATACTGGAAGGATACATGGCAAGGCTTGGGGACTCTCCATCTCACCATAAAATTTTTAGTTTGTATTAAATGCTCATGGGTAGGCTGAGAGAATATTAAAAAAAGGACAATACTACCCAAACTAATTTACTTATTTAGTGCCATACCAATCAAACTCCGAAGAAATTATTTTACAGCTCTAGAAAAAACAGTAGAAAAGTTCATTCGGAAGAAAAAAAGGTCAAGAATTTCAAGGGAATTAATGAAAAAAAAAAGGCCAATGAAGGTTGCCTCGCTGTACCAGATCTAAAACTATATTATAAAGCAGCAGTCATCAATACCATTTGGTACTGGCTAAGAAATAGAGTAGTGGATCAGTGGCACAGGATAGGATCTCAGGACAAACTAAGCAATAACTATAGCAATTTAGTGTTTGACAAACCCAAAGACTCCAACTTTTGGGATAAGTAATCACTATTTGGCAAAAACTGCTGGGAAAATTGGAAACTAGTGTGGAAGAAATTAGGGCTTGACCCACACCTAACACCACATACCAAGATAAAGATCTAAATGGGTTCATGATCTAGATATAAAGAGTGATTATTATAAGCAAATTAGAGGAACATAGTATAGTTTACCTCTCAGACCTGTGGAGATGGAATAAATTTATGTCCAAAAGAAGAACTGGAACTCTTAATTGAACACCAGATATATAATTTTGACCATATTAAGTTAAAAAGTTTTTGTACAAACAAAACTAATGCAGACAAAATTAGGAGGGAAGCAACAAACTGGGAAAACATCTTTACATTAAAGGGTTCTGATAAAGGCCTTATCTCTAAAATATATAAAGAATATTTTCATATTTATAAGAATTCAAGCCACTCTCCAATAGATAAATGGTCAAAGGATATGAACAATTTTCAGATGATGAAATTAAAACCATTTCTAGTCATATGAAAAGGTGCTCCAAATCACTGTTGATCAGAGAAATGCAAATTAAGAAAACTCTGTGGTACCACTACACACCTGTCAGATTGGCTAAAATGACAGGAAAAGATAATGACGAATGTTGGAGGGGATGTGGAGAGACTGGGACACTGATACATTGTTGGTGGAACTGTGACCGGATCCAGCCATTCTGGAGAGCAATTTAGAACTATGCTCAAAAAGTTATCAAACTGTGCACACCCTTTGACCCAGCAGTGTTTCTATTGGGCCTATATACCAAAGAGATCTTAAAGGAGGCAAAGGGACCCACATGTGCAAGAATGTTTGTGGCAGCCCTTTTTGTAGTGGCTAGAAACTGGAAACTGAATAGATGCCCATCAACTGGAGAGTGGCTGAATAAATTATGGTATATGAATGTTATGGAATATTATTGCTCTGTAAGAAACAACCAGCAGGATGATTTCAGAGAGGCCTGGAGAGACTTGCACGAACTGATGCTGAGTGAAACGAGCAGAACCAGGAGATCATTATACACAGCAACAACAAGACTATATGATCATCAAGTCTGATGGACATGGCTCTCTGCAACAATGAGATGTTTCAAACCAGCTCCAACTGGTCAGTGAGGAAAGCCATATACACCCAGAAAGAGGGACATGAGATACGGACTACAACATATCATTTTCATGCTCTATATTGATGATTGCTTGCATTGGGTTTCCTTTATCAGATCTTTTTTGTTCATGTAGATATGACTGCTCTAGCACAGCAAGATAAGTATGGAAACATGTATACATATATTCGACTTGTCAAATATTTTAATATAATTAACATATAGTGGACTTCCTGCCATCTAGGGGAGGGGAGGGGAATAGGGGGGAAAATTTGTAAAGGGAAGCTTTGTAATGGTCAATGTAGAACTAACCATGCATATGTTATGCAAATAAAAAGCTTTAACAAAGGGAAAAAAAAAAAAGAATTTTAGTTTGTGAATGCCAGTTTATTTAATGATATGAGCAGCCAAGTCACTCTTTCTGCCTGTCCATCCTAGAGATTCTAAGGTAAAGAGTATGGTGGGGGAGGACAGAAAGAGAAAAAGGAAAGAGAAAAATTAAAAAAGAATTTGGGGCACAAAATATTTGGTAAAAATTTACTACTAGATAAAAACTGCTAGAAAAACTAAAAAAGCAATCTGTCAGAAATTAGAGTTATCCACACTCACACCATGTACCACATTAAACTACAAATGAACACATGACCTAAATATAAAAGGTCATACTGACAAAGTTCTGAATGGTAGGTGTGTTGGTTTGGGAGAAACTTAAAAAGTGATCCCAAAGGAAGGCTGGGAGAAGGCATTGATAGAGAAGTTTAACTTCATGATCCCATCCTCTGGGGAGGTAATTCAGTCAGAAATACAAGTTGAAGTCCAACCTCTGAGGCCCACACTTTTTAGGGGCCTTGGGCAGCCTCATTTTGCCATGTCTGTCAGAAATCCCAGTCATGTGCCTGAGATTAAATTTTCCCTTTAAAATCTATTTATGGCCATGTCATATTCACTGCCCTCCTTTGGGTCAGTCCACTAAGGCACTCTGCCTCGTGGTGTCTTTCTTCTTAATCTTCCCCCATGCCATGTGTGTGGGGCGTACAGACCCTCACCCAAAATGACTACTCAGAGGTGTCTCAAAGTGAAAAGCAGAAAAATATTTAATTAGAATTTCATGAAATTCAGATGGTCCAATAGCCCAGCCGCTCTGGCTCCGGCTCCTACTCCTACTCCTACTCCTATCCCCACCCCCACCTCTGGCAAAAAGGGAAGTACTTGGAGGAGCATAGCCACAGCTCCAAAGCAGGAGCCCACTTTTATTCCCTCCCAACCTTCAAAAATCATTAACCCCTCCCTTTAACCCTTTGATTATCTGCAATAATTTCATTCCCTTTTTTGGACAATTATGACCTAAATGGTATGCCCATGTGATCTTTAGGAGGACAAACTGAGGCCCACCAGGCTTCTTTAAAAGCGCGCTGATAGCTAAAAAATATAAATACACATTGATTGTTCCCTTATGTGAATTCTTCATTTTTCTCTCTCGCACAAAGGCAGTATCTCCTAAACCCACCAAGCCTTGTGGTGTCTCTCTAGACCCCATTTTTCCTCTTTGGTGCCAAGTTCCTTTTCAGGATTTAACCTGCCAGCTAAGGAGTGTTATAAATGGGCAAGTTTCACTAGGGAATTTGCCCTTTCCATCATTATTAAAATCTCTTTCCTTGCTATGTGCTCTCCCACTCTTTCATATTTACCATTCCTGGTGTCTATTGTATCCCTTCATTTTATCTGTAATTTATTTCCCCAAATAAATCTATCTTTTGCCAAAGAGAATGGCCATTGTGAATTCTTCACTTGACCAAATCCCAAATTTGGGTGCCTACTGTCATCTGGTATCTACATCAGCCACATCAACATCACAGAGAAGTCAGAGGAGAATAAAAGAATTTATCTTTTGTAACTATGGATAAAGGAAGATTCCTGAACAAATAAATAGGGAGAATGATTATTTAAAGTTGAAAAGCTTTTGGGCAAACAAAATTGATTCAACTGATGCTAGGAAAAAAACATGTAATGGGGGGAAATCTTTGTACCAAGTTTCCATGATAGGACAGCCATTTAAATATATAAGAAAACTATTCTGATTTAGTATGTAGGACAAGATCACCAGCTCAAATAAATCAAATAAATTAAGGAGATTTCTCAAGGCAAAAGCAAAAAGGGATTTTATTATGATCTCCAGAGAAAGGACTTCTCCCTCCCCACAAGCAGTTAGACAAGGAGAGGCATGGCCCAGTTAACAGACTACAATTATATAGGGGCCTGAGCTAAAACTCCCTATAGGCTGGATCTCTACCCCATTAGCCAAGACAAATGACCTCATATTCTAAGTCATAAATAAGGAAAAACTTCTAACCCAACCACATTTTTAGGATTACTAAATTACCTTATAAGGGAGTTTCAATGCCAAGGTGGCCCCAACTTAAAAAGCAAAAGGTCCCATTTCTTGTAAACCATGTGATTTCTGGAGAAAGAAACCTGGCCTTGGGGGCGCAGCCGACCTTCACTCAGTCTTTAGAACAGTCTCCACCTAGTGAGACAGCTTTCACAGATCAGTTCATTCAATTGCAAAAAAGGTCAAAAGATATGAAGAGAAATTTCTCAAAAGGTAAAATACCAATAATCTACCATCACTAAAACTAAGATGTAAATTCAAACAACTGTGAAGTTCTACCTCATATCCATTAGATTGGGAAAGATGGACAAAAAAAGGTGAAGTATGGATGAAGTATGGAAGAATAGGAACTGCTGGAACCAGGAGAATATTATACACAGCAACAAGACTATACGATGATCAATTCTGATGGACATGGTTCTCTTCAACAATGATGTGATTCAAACCAGTTCCTATTGTTCAGCGATGAAGATAGTCATATACATCCAGAGAGAGGCCTGTGGGAACTGAGTGTGAACCACAACACAGCATTTTAACGCTTTCTGTGAATGTTTCCATGCATTTTGTTTTCCTTCTTAGGTTTTTTTTTCTTCTTCTCTTTCTAGATCTGATGTTTCTTGTGCAGTAAGATAACTGTATAGATATGTATACATGTATTGTATTTGTCATATAATTTATCCTATTTAGCATGTATTAGATTACCTGTCATCTAGGGGTGGGGG
>JAJPUD010018407.1:4332-19287 GCA_023553655.1 Myrmecobius fasciatus | reverse complement strand
TCTTTTAATCTTTTAGATTACAAATCATACAATCAGTTTAATAGTAGCAAGTGCTAAGTTAAGAAAAAGACTCATCTATTCTCTTGAAGTTTTCAAAATATTTGGGACTCTAGGTCTATCCTCTTTGTTTTATCGTTACCTTCATAGGAAGTGATAGTGCCTCTTCTTTTCACATGTTCTTAACCATTGCATGTTCTATTCCTAACTGAACTCTCTTACTTTCTTCACCTAGCTCCTAAATATTGCCCATTAGATACTCATAGATATCTTCTACATCATTTTTTTTTAAAAAGTATTTTCCTTGTCCTTGGTGGCCACTCCAGCTACTAAGGTATGTTTTACCTCCCATTGTATATCAATTATCTTAAGATTGTTTAAATTAACTTTTCTTTACTGTCTCATTGCTTAATTCCAGGAGGTTCACCAACCTAAGAAAACAGTTTTTTCATAGATTTCCAGCTACCCTACTTGACAACATTAAGGCCATTTTTATAGTCCTCATTTTCCTTTTCTGGCATTTTGCATTATTGGTCATCTTTTTTAAAATGCCTTTTGGCTGAAGAGATAATACTAGTTCTCATTTAAATATGTAACCATTCCTTATTTTTGTCCTTTGTAAATTCAGGATACTCTTCTTATCATCAAAATATTACTATCTTTCAAAGATTTGAGATTAGTTCAAACATTACCTATAGTTTATTTATTGTGTCTATGATTTGTTTCATCCACTCATTCTTTAGGATTAGATTATTTAGTTTCCATTTAATTTTTAGTCTATTTTTCCCTGGCCCTTTATTACATGTAATTTTTATTGCATCATGATCTGGAAAACATGCACTTACTATTTCTGCCTTTCTGTATTTGATTTTAAGGTTTTTATGCCCTAATACACGGTAAATTATTGTGTAGATTTCATGTATTGCCAAGGGAAAAAAAAGTATATTCATTTCTCTCCCCATTCAATTTTTTCAAAAAGTCTATCAGGCTTAACTTTTCTAAAATTCCATTTATTTCCTTAACTTCTTTATTATTTATTTTATGGCTTTATGTATCTACTTCTGATAGAAGGAGTTTGAGATCCCTATATAGTATAGTTTTTCTGTCTATTTCTTCTTGCAGCTTTCTTAACTTTTCTTCTAGGAATTTGGTTGCTATATCATTTGGTGCATATATGTTTATTTATATTACTTCATTATCTATGGTACCTTTTATCAAAATGTAGTTTCCTTTCTTATCTCTTTTAATTAAATCTACGTTTGCATTTGCATTATTTGAGATCAAGATTATTAACTTTGATTTTTTTTTTTATTTCAGCTGAAGCATAATAGATTCTGCTCCAGCCTTTTACATTTACTCTGCATGTATCACTCTGTTTTAAATGTGTTTCTTGTGAACAACATATTGTAGGATTCTGGTTTTTAATCCAATCTCCTATCCACTTCTATTTTATGTGTTCACCTCGTTCACAGCTTTCTTATCTGTTTTATTCTAGACCTCTCTAACTCCTTCAATATGAAAATCCAGCATTCATTCATAGGTTCTATTCTATTATTATGAGACCTTTGATCTGTTTTCTTTGCAAACTGCTAGTTTTCCATTTTTTAAAGTTCTCTCACACTATATTGCATCCCCACTAAGCTGGACAAGATGTATCTCTCTCCCCAATAATAATATCTATGTAGGCTTGTGGTAAAGAAATCAACAAACTGTTTTATGGATGGTGTCCTTCATAAAGGACAGGTTAAGATTTAGTCCATCAGAGCAAGTCATGGAATATATTCCTAAAATGAGACAATAAAAAAATCATGGACATTAGAGTCATAGAATCTATTTTCAAATCTTTTCTCTATGTAATACATAGATATTACATATACCTATGTAATCTTGGACAAGTTATTGAAGCTCTCTGGTCTCAGTTACCTCATTTCTAAAATGAGTGGGAGCATTCAACATCTGGAAGTCAAGATGACAGAATAAGTAGTGAATCACTGCAACCCTCCTATGTTTGACTTCAGACAACTATAAAATAGCACTTTTCTCTAGGTCCTAGAGCAGCGGAATCAGCAAGGACACAAGTTGAAAAAAGCTTTTTGTCTAAACAACTTGCAGAATGGGAAAGAGGGATCCCTCTCAGTCTGATAAAGAATTGAGGGGGGGGGAGAGAAAAATCAGTTCAAGACAGGAATCTCCAACAAGTTGGCAGCAAGCCTCATCTCTGCAAGTCAGCAGAAGGTTTTGAGTCATTGAATGGTAGAACAGACACCAGGACCCCCTTATATGCCTTGGCAAAATCAGAGTAGCCTGTGAATTCCAACTCTAGTAATTACTACATGCTCAGTGTAACTCTGGACAATTAATCATCCTCAAGCAGTCAGGCTCCCAGGACCCTTAGCACAGACCTTGACAATTAAAAATACTACA
Source organism: Myrmecobius fasciatus (assembly GCA_023553655.1). Classification (NCBI taxonomy): domain Eukaryota; kingdom Metazoa; phylum Chordata; class Mammalia; order Dasyuromorphia; family Myrmecobiidae; genus Myrmecobius; species Myrmecobius fasciatus. Next base: position 16,866 of record JAJPUD010018407.1, on the reverse strand, counting down.
ACCAGACCAACACATGCTTCAGTGTAGCCTAGGAGAAACTCAGAAACACCTTACATGACCTCACCAGACACTCACTACCACCAGTAGAACCCCAGCTCAACACCAGGCAGTTGCCAGATTCATAAAACATACAGCAGTACTAGTCACACATGACCAAAATTCCTGACACAGTATCAGGCATGAGGTCTCCTGTAGACTTCATGGTAATATTAGTGCAGCACCAAGTAAACAGTTAGAGCCTGTAGCTACTGGCAAGAAGTTTTGGACATTACTCATTTCACTTGTGGAGAATAACTCAAATTCAGAAGAAAGAAGGACTGAGAAAAACACAATAATAACTATAAAATAATCTGACCATTGAAAATTATTATGACAGGAAAGATCAAGATACAAGATCAGAAGAGAGCAAGACTATTAAAATACCTATAGACAAAATTCTAAAGATGAACTGGAAATGGTCTCAAGCCCATAAAGAGCTAATGGAAGACTTCTAAAAGGAACTTTAAAATCATGTAAGAGAGATAGAAGAAAAACTGGGGGGAAAATGAGAATGATGCAAGAGAATTATGAACAAAAGAATCAACAGCTTGGAACACTGCCTAAAAAGTAGAATTACTCAAATAGAAAAGAAGATACAAAATCTACTGAAGAAAACAACTTCATAGAAAATACAATTGCTAATGATTTTATGAGATATCCAGGATCAATCAAATAAAATCAAAAGAATGAAAAAAAGAGAAGAAAAAGAAAAATCCTCATAGGAAAAAAATGACCTGGAAAATAGAGTCAAAAGAGACAATGTTAGAATCATTTGACTACCTGAAAGCCATAATCAAAAGAGAACCTGGACACAAGATTTACATCTATACCTGAGAAGATTATACTTGTAATTCTTAAAAAATTGTACTACTACTAGTACAGCTAGAAAGATATATAGACTGTGGGTGTGGATATGAGGTGAATTTGAAGGAATAACTAAGAAAGACAAAAGGATGAAAATGAGGAATACATTGTATGCAGAAGGAAGGGAGAGGTGGAATGGTGTGATTTATTTCACATGAGCAAGAAATTATGCAAGAAAAACTGTCCTGGAGTCCTGAAACCAAAGACCAAAATAGTCACTGAAAGAATCCACTTATTATCTCTGGAAAGAGATCCCTTCAAGAGATACTTTAGCCAAATTTCAGAATTATCAGATAAAGGAAAAAATATCACAAGTGCCTAGAAAGGAACACTTTAAAAATCAGAGAGTCACAATGAGGATTACCCAAGATTTTGCAGCTGCAATCATAGAACATGATATTTCGGAAAGGAAAAGAGGTAGGACTATAAGTAAAAATTACTTACTCAGAAAAATTAATTAGGCACAAAGAAACAAATGAGCAATTATAAAAGACACAAATTAAAAATCCCCAAATGAGCACCAAATTGGAAAGCTTGAATTCAAAGGTTATATTAACATGACTAAAAGTAAAAGCAAAACAATATAAAATGAAACTATCTAATAAATATACATAGAAACTGGTTTTATGGGGGCGGGGACAATAAGCTATATAAGCTATTGATTAATTGAATAAAAAAATGAAAAACAAATAGGAAATACCAAAAAGGCAGAGCGAAATTCCAAAGAGAGAAATTAAAGCAATCATCAGGAAATATTTTGCCCAGTTACATGACAATAAATGTGACAATCTGAGTGAAAATGATGAATCTTTACAAAAATGTCAAATATCTGGATTAACAGATCAGAAAATAGAAAACCTAAATAATCCCATTTTAGCAAAAAGAGATTAAACAAGCCATTAATGAACTCCCTAGGAAAATATAGTCAGGGCCATATGTGTTCGTAAGTTAATTCTACCAAGCATATAAAGAAAAATAAATTCTAATACTATATAAAATATTTGGAAAAATAGGTGAAAAGGGGGCCGTACCAAACTCTTTTTATGACACAATTGCCTGAACCTGGAAGAGCTAAAAAGATGAAAATTATAGATCAGTTTCACTAATATTGATGCAAAAATTATGAACAAAAATACTAGCAAGGTGATGACAGCAATATGTATGTCATAAAGATTATACACTTTGATCAGGTAAAATTTATACCAGGAATGGAGGTTGCTTCAATATTAGGAAAATATCAACATAACTGACCATATCAATAAGAGAAACAATAGAAATCATATGATTATCTAAATAGATGTAGAAAAGGCTTTTGAAAAAAATACATCATCCATTCCTATTAAAAAAAATTAGACAATTTAGGAATAAAGGGACCATTCCTTAAAATGATAAACAGTACCTATCAAAACCATCAGCAAGCATTATGTGCAATGGGGGTAAGTTAGAAGAATTCCCAATAAGAGGTGAAATAATGATACTCATTTTTACCATTGTTATTAAATATAATACTAGAAATGTTAGTTTTAGCAATAAAAGAAGAAAAAGAAATAGAAAGAATTATAATAGGTAATGAGAAAAGAAAACTATCTCTATTTGCAGATACCATGATGGTATATTTAGAGAACCCAGAGTATCAACTACAAAATAGTTGAAATAATGAACAACTTTAGCAAAATTGCAGGATAGTGAATAAATCCACATAAATCATTACCATTTCTTTATATAACCAACAAAACCCAGCAGCAAGAGATAGAAAAATAAATTCCATTTAAAATAAATATACATCATATAAAATACTTAGGAATCTACTTATCAAGAATAACCCCAAACTGTATGAATAATGCAAAACACTTTTCATAAAAATGAAGTCAGATCTAAACATTTGGAAAAATATCAGTGGTTCAGAGGTAGGTCAAGTCAATATGATAAAAATGATAATTCTGCTTAAACTAATTTACTCATTCAGTGCCCTGCCTATTAAACTACTGATAGAAGTAGGAAAAATTATTACAAGACAATTCATCTGGAAGAAGAAAAGATCTGGAATATCAAGAAAATCAATAAAAAATACACAGCAGGTGCCCTAGCAAAACCAGACCTCATATTATAAAGTGATAATGATGAAATCTATCTGGTACTGGCTGAGAAACAGAGTGGTGGATCACTGGAATGCATGAGGTACACAAAACACAGAAGTCAATGACAAAAAGTAGCCTAGTGTTTCATAAGTCTAAAGATGCTAGCTTTTGGAATAAGAACTATTTGACAAAAGGTGCTGGTAAAACTGTAAAACAATAGAAACAACCTAGTATACACCAATATCTCACACAATATACCAAGATAAGGTTGAAGTGTATGAATGATTTAGACATAAAGTGGGACACCATAAGCAAATTAGAAGAGAAAGGAATTATCTACCTATCAGAACAATGAACACTGAAAAAAATCTTGACCAAACAAGATAGAGAGCATTACAGTATGCAAAATAAATCATTTTGATTATATTAAATTTAAAAATATTTTACACAAACACAACTAATGTAACCAAGATTAGAAGGAAAGCAGAAGTTGGAAAACAATCATTACAGAAAGTGTTTCTGATACTTTATCATTTCTCAAATACATAAAGAATTGAGTCAGAATGATTAAATGGCCAAAGGACATAAACAGATACTTTTCAGAGAAAGAAATCAAAGCTATCTATAGGTATATACAAGAACTTTTGATTAGAGGAATGCAAATTAAAACAACTCTGCGATACCACCTCACATCTATGAGGATGATTAATATGAAAAAAGGAAAGTAATAAATGGAGAAGATATGAGAAAACTGGATCACTGATGCATTACTTGTGGAGTTATGAACTGATCTAAGAATGTTGGAGAACAATTTTGAACTATATTCAGTGGACAACCAAACTATGCATGTCCTTTGATCCAGTAATGCCACTTCTTGGTCTGTATCTAAAAGAGGTTATAAAAAGGGGAGAAAGGACCAAATGTGTAAAAATATTTATACCTGCCCTTTTTGTGGTGGCAAAATATTGGAAATTGAGGGGATGCCCTTTAATTGGGGAAAGGTTGAATAAGTTGTAGAATATGAATGTAACGTATTATCATTGTTTAATCAGAAATGGTGAAGAGGGAGGTTTTAGAAAAACCTGGAAAGGCTTGTATGAACTAATAAAAAGTGAAATGAGCACAATCAGAAAAAATATTATACACAGTATGTACAATATTGTGTAATGATCAATTTAAATTGATTCTGCTTTTCTCAGCCACACAATGATCAAAGACAAGTTTTAAAGATTCCAAAGAAAAACACTATCCATAACCAAATTAAAAAAAAAAAACTGATGGACTCCAAATGAAGGTGGAAGCATATTTTTCTCTTTCTTTCTTTGTTTTTGTGAGGGTTTTTCTTTTTGATCTGTTTCTTCTTTCATAACCATGACTAATATGGAATTTTTTTAAATTATAGAACATCTACAAAGTATATCAAACTTGTCCCCATTCCTTGTAAGCAGCTAGGGGAGGGAACAGAAAAAAATGAAATTTAAAATCTTATAAAAATGAGTACTAAAATTTTTCTTGACATGTATCTGATGAAAAATTTACCACTACTAACAAAAAAATGCAATGAGTAAGTGGAAGTAGGGGGTTTCTAATGTCTCTTTCATCTGTAATTCTATTATTGTATGAGAAGCTATGAAGGTTTATGTTAGTTTAGGAAGGTAAATGTTTAAAATCAGAATTAAACTATTTTAAGGATTTGTAAATTTCATCATTTGGAGCACACCCTCCACTGAAATGGCTCACAATTGATATTTGCTAGAGGAGACAGTCTTTGTGAATTGCTATGGCCAAAACATTTATTACTTTTATCTAACATAATAATATACCTTTCTTAAGAATAGGGCTACCTGAGCTACGTGGTTCAGTGGATAGAGCACTAGTCCTGAAGTCAGGAGGATTTGAATTCAAATTTGGCCTTAGACATTTAACATTGCCTAGCTTTGTGACACTGGGCAAGTCACTTAATCCCAATTGCCTCAGTAAAAAAAAAGTGCTACCTTTACATCATAATGTGGAATTGGAGATAACAAAATGTTAAAATAAAATTTATACCAAACTTTCAAGTTTATAGAGGAGTTTCTTCCAAATAATCCTGAGCTTGGCAGTCAAAAGTGTAGAACAGGATCCTGCTTTTTTTTGGAGAGGTTGTTTGTTTGTTTGTGTGTGTGTGTGTGTGTTTGTGTACATTAATATTGTGCATTAACAATTACAGTTTTTTGGGTGACACCCTCAGGTAGATAGTCCAGACAATTATATATTTTGTAGAAAAAGGGACTAAAGAACAAAATAAATAAATGGACTATGACCACACAACTTTGATGTATTGACAAAAGATTTCAACCCAAATCTTCCATTCCTAACATCAGTCAACATGTATTTAAAGTACTTTTTTTAAGGAATAATTTTAAGTTCTGGGAATAATAAGAAAGGAAAAAACAGTCTCTTACCCCAAGGACCTACCATTTTAATGAAGGAAGTATATAAGTAGATAGTTGATAAATGATAATATAGATCATTAGATAGATATAAAGATATAGAGATGGGTGGGTGGATGTATGGGTAGCTGGATAGATGAATGGATGGATGCATAGCAAATAACAGCTAGATCAGTGTACTTAGATCATAAATAAAGGGGTAAGAAAGTTAAGAATATAATGTATTGTGAAGACCATAAATGACAGAGGACTTTATATTTGTTCCTGGAGGCAATAGAGAGAGATCAAAGTTTATTTAAATCAGTAGAGAGTGACATGGTCAGAACTGACCTTTTGGAAAAAAATACATTGGCAGGAGGATGCATTAGAAAAGAAAAAGCTGAGATAGAATGATTATCAGAAAATGGCAACTAGTCTGTGTGGCAACACACAGACAACTATAGTCCAGGTGATGGATTTTGAGGATCTACAATGGGATGGTCATGGGCCATGGAGGGTATACATAAGAGATAGTGTAAGTAGAAACAAGAATTGGCAATATATTGAGTAGGTGAGGTGAGTGAGAATGGGAAATTGAGTAGGACACCAAGGATTTGAGCATGAAGGACTGGGAAAATATTTTCCAGTATCAAAAGTACAACAAATATGGGAGAAGTGAACAGAAGCCCAAAGACAGAAAATGCCTCTGTGTTTTGAGTTAAAATTGAAATATAAAATGTTTTATGATATGAGGAAAAGTATGCTTGATAGATCTCAATATTATCCAGAGACATAACTAGAATTTTTAATTTGGGGGCAAGTATGACAAAACTTAATTAAATAAAATGTTAAGAAGAAAAAAATAATGCACTGTTCCCTTTCCTCTTATTTGTAGAAAAGGGAAACTATAGTTGTGGAGTATTGCATATACTGTCATAATTTTTATATATTTGTATTCTTGGTAAATTTTATAAGTTATCCTTGTGTTAAGAAATGGCTCTTAGGGAAAAGGTTGAACAATACATTGGGAAATATATTAATTAAAAATAAAATATATCTATAAAATTATTTTCTAAAAAGGAAATGATGAAAAAGCCTTCACTTGTTTCAGAAAATTTTGCTTTACAGTGAGAGACAATGGATCAGGAAAAAATAATATAATATATGCAAAGAATTTTGTAAAATTATGGAACTCTATACCTCCTATCTAAATTTGTTGTTACCATCTAGGGATATCTCAGGATAGAGCAAGATTTCTTTTCATGGAGGGGTTGGGGATGTCTTTTAAATAATGTTACTTATTAGGTGCCAATTTCAGTTCTTTCTATGTTTTCTGTGGTATTTAAATGCCCCCAAGGCCTTCTATGTGTTGGCTCCATGGGAAAAGATCTGGCCATCTTGTCCTCTTGCAAAGCTGTTGTGCTCTATGTGTTTCCATTTTAATCTTCTTCACTTTTGCAAACTTTTTATGAATATTCTGGCCAGCTAAACTTTACTTTCATAACTCATAATTGAACATACTGAAACACCTCTATCATCAAAACAGATTTTGGTTTGTGTCCTAGACATTTCAGCGCTACTTGGGACTGGTAAGATTCCATGACACTTGGAACTGATTGTGAATAATTAATCCCAAATGACCAATTAAACCATTTCCATTACACTATGATAAATATCGTCCTTTTAAAACATCCTCAGTTGTGACTGCAGATCAGCTTCTAAGGAATATACATCCAGAATAGTATGACAAAATCAGGTGGACTTCTCATTAGCAGTCATACACTGTTTCTCACCATAACATCTTTTGTATATCACACAAGACTTTATAATTTGTTATTTCCATCTGAACTCACATAATAAGTTTCCTTTCTGACCCCTTTCCAATCTTGATTTCCTTTGGGTAATTTCTGAGAACTGTTGCTGTCACTACAAAGATCACAAAACAGTAGCATTCCTGGAATCAGGGATTGAAAGAAGCTTCTGATACAAATAAATATGATTTGCATGCTACTTATTATTCAGCAATAATTTTTAGTATCAAAAAGAGGTCATTGCATTGTGATAACTTTAATTTTTATATGAGATTTATTATTTTACTGGTATATGGAGCTCCCAATGAGGATGCTTCCCTTCCAATGTACATTGACACTAGCCCTTAAACTTCTATAGTCTTAGAAAATTTTCTTAGACACTGAGAAATTTATTAAGTTGACCAGTATTACCTAGCCTATGTGTCCAAGGAAGAACTTGAACTCAAATCTTGACAAAATCAAGGCCACCTTTTGTCACTCTGACACAAATGCTCTCTTTATCATAAAAAGTATTTTAAAATATTGTGGGAAAATATTCTTTAAATAATTTTCAGGGGTAGAATCAACAAGATGGCAGGGTGAAGCCAGGAAGGCACTCGAGTTCTCTCAGTTTCCCTCAAAAAACACATGAAAGCAACCCTCTGAACAGAGTATGATGAAATGAAATCACTCTCCAACTCAAGAAAGATTGGGAAAACGTCAAGAAAAGTTGGTCTCGCTGAGATGAAAGGAGTGTTCAGCTCAATTCAGAACCTGGGAAAACCAGTGAGAGGATATCAGTAACAGTAGATATGCATCTGAAATCCTTGATCCTGGTTCAGTAGCTAAGCAAACCAATAGAGCAGCCCGTAGTCCCAACTCAAAAGGAAAATTTTGGGAAACCAGACTGTTTCATGCAGGCAAAACTACCCTGTGCAAACAGAAGGTGCCTCTGTACACATAGCCAAAGGGCAGAATTGCACAGAAAACTTGGGATAGCTCCACCTTTACCCCAGGAGCAGAGCTCAGCAATAAAAGTTTAAAAAAAAAAAAAAAAAAAAAAAGAAAAAAAAATAAGCAAGAAACAGAAAAAAAAAAAAAAAAAACCTTGACCTTAGAAAGGTACTGTGTTGAGAGGGAAAATTAAAAAAAAAAAAAAAAAAACCAACTCAGAGGAGGAGAAAATGTCCACAGAGGAAATCTCAAAGAATGATATTAATTGGTCTCAAGCCCAAAAAGGCTTCTTGGAAGTTCTCATAAGAGACTTTAAAAGTTAAAAAAGAGAGGTAGAAGAAGAAATGAGAAATGAAATGAGAGGTATGCTGTTGGAATCCAGCTGCAGTGAATACCAAGAGTGTGAATCTGAATTGAATTTCTGAGGCCAGGCAGAAGATATGCTTTGCAATATTCATTTATTAATCTGAGAGCTAGGGTATATACTCTTTACATTAGTGTTCCATTAACACCAGCTACTTCTAGATGATGTCATATACAAATGCATAGACCATACTTTGACATTTCAGTTCCAGCTTAACTAGCAATAACAAGATATTTATTGTAATGGATGTAAATAACAGAGGTTATCAATACCAATGTATTATCAGAATTGTAAATAGCATAGTTGTCAATAGTTGTAAGGTATATCAATACCAATGTATTTATCAAAACAGTCATAAATAGCATTATTGTGATGCCTTTTTCCTGTCACATGCATTCTCTATCAAGATTATCCTAAATTTATTTTGAGTCTGTCTTTTATTCATTATTAGGGAGATGGACAGCCAATGCTTTGGATTGTTTGCCCTTATAGAGAGCAGGCCTCAAGTAATATTTGAACCAGACTCTTTCTGTATGTGGACTTACTCTATACTGGCCCTCTACAGTATGCAAGAAAGAGTCAATAGCTAGGAAAGCAAGGTAATACCTTAAAAATACTATTGTCAAAATGTGGGGAAAAAACAGAAAACAAATCTACTGAAGAAAATAGCAACTTCAAAAGCAAAATTAACCAAATGGAAAAAGAAATACAAAAGCTAATTGAAGAAAATGACACATTAAACATTAAAAATTAAGCAAATGGAAGCCAATGACTCTGAGACATCAAGAATCAGTCAAAAAAGCTAAAAAAGGGAAGAAAATGTAAAATACCTCATTGGAAAAAACAGCTGACATAAAATAAATCCAAATCTGAGAACAGATTTGAACTCATTTTTTCCAGACTACAGGTATGGTGTTTTATTCATTCTGTCACATAGCTGCCCCTGAACATAATCTAAGTGTTCAATAAATATTACTTGGTTTACTTGATTTACTTGGACTTCATGGGATGGAGGAAAATGAGGCATTACGGACTTTAGAACTAAGGAAAGTTGTGATCATATTGGGTTATAGTGAAGGATGCATTATGGGAAATGAAAGGAGAAAACTGAGCAGCAATTTACTATGATAGATGAAGTTACAGTTGAAATAGTGTCATTTCACTGTGAGTATTGAGAGAAATATGTGAGAGGTATGGAAATAAAATAGGATTTACTAATCAATTTTATGTAATAAATAAATTTATATGAATAAAGAAAAATATCAAAGATAACTCATGCATTAACCATCAGTGGTAGGGAGAATAATTTTATCATTCAAAAAATTAGGAAAGACTAGAAGAAGAGTAAGCTTGAGAAGTACCTAGAGTCATTAAAAACAGCCAACATATAGAATCAGTAGTGCTGAAGAGATAAATTCATGAATATATGAAGAATACAGTTCCAAATACAATGTTTGAAATCAGGATTATGATTTGTCCTAGAGATACATAGTTTTGGAAATTATTCACATAGATCAAGTAAGAGAAGATATTGGAAGCCGTAATTGTGAAAAAGAGAAAATATATAAAATATGAAAAAGAAGATGGAAAGTCTACATTTGGTGTAGGTGCAAGGAATATGAAAAGATAGAGTGATATACATAGTATTCATTAAGCCATATATTTAATGTCATTTAAATACAGAGTAAAAGATAGTTAAAAAAGCATAAAGTGTTACAGAGCAATCAAGTAAGACACCTGAAAAAAAATTTTGTCATTTTGCTTAAAAGGTCTTTGGTGACCACTGAGGATTAAATTTTAGCAAAATTGTGGGAATTGCTCTCAACCAGAGAAATATAGTTCAAGGTAGCCTAATAGGGATCACTATCATCTTATTATGCTGCATATTAATTAAGGAGATTAATAAAACAAGATTGTTTAGTGCATGAAGCTTTTTGTGCTAACTTCTATGGATGATGATTTAGAAATTTCTGTGTTATTCTGGGTTTTGAGCATTTTTTTTTAAAAAAAATAATTATTTGAGAATGAAAATGAGTCCTCAGGGGAAGCTTATCTCATTATCTCACAGACCTCACAAACCTGAACAGATGGAAATTTTGGTTGTGAAATCAATTTTTTTACATCAAGCTGGAAAGCTAGAGGTAACTCCCATGCCAAGTAGTAGAGAGAAAAGGGTTAAACAAAAGGTTATTATTCAAATCTGTGAATAGGGAAGTAGAGAAGAGACTGGTCAAACCCTGATCATTTTAACATGAAAGTTAGTCTGGTTCAGAGTACATACTAGTGGTTTGAAGTATATCATCACTATTCTCAATTGCTCTCCTTATTTGTGCAGTGATTGTTGCCAAATAACAGAATTTTACATTATATTTTTATTTCAATAAAGTGAATATATGTTTGCATGTTGGTTAGACATAAAAATTAGAAAGTTTACATCAATGAATAAAAGGATAATTAAATTGGATATTTGAAGACAAGATCTCAAAGCTGTATGTACATAGACTATATTTTTCATTAATTTGTATAGTAGTTGAAGTAGTTATAGTAGGTGAAGTTTGAGATAGGATGAATGATTGTAAGTAAATCAGCAAACACTTATGAAATACCCATTATGTGCTAGGTATAAGTGATGAAAGAATAAAGGTAAAAGACCAAATCTGTGTTCAAAGAGCTTACAATCTAATGGGTAATACAATCTAAAAAACAATTTTCAATCTAAGATGAACAAACATAGGATACAAATTGAATTAATCACCAAAGGGAAGTAACTAGAATTCAGTTTTTTGCTTCAAGATTTGCTGTTGTTCCATTGATGGACTCAGATTGTGGGAATTAAAAATTTCCAATTTACCACAAAAGAAATTGGGGCAGAGTGCCAAGCCAATGGTACTTTTCTAAAGGGTCTATGGTCTCCTCTAATGAAGTCAAACTCAGATCTTCCTCATGATCTGAAATGCTTCCTTCTTCTAGGTCCTTAGGCTTGATACCAGATGTGATAGCTGAACATTCTAAAGAGGACATACAAAGTACAGAATCCCATAGGTTGATAAATTAGGCTTCATAGGCCAAAAAATAATGCATCTACTAGAAATGATATATCAACAAGAATGTCTCCAATGGCAGACCATGGAGGTCTTTGATGACTAACTGGTCATAAGATCGTCACCTGCTCATATTGAACAAGAGAGAATGGTCCAAAGGTACAAAAATAAATTGAGGAACTTTCCATGTCATTGAGTCACATCTGCCATACTGGAGTTATAAGGAAAAGCAAAAGTGAAGGACTTTTAATTAACTTCCTATGATTGAGCAAATGATTTTACATTCTGCTTTTCATTACTCAGGGGCCTAACATATAGAACTTATACTCACTACACTGATGAAATCATATCCAAGTGAATAACTCTGATTGGAATAGAGGTTCAAATGAGTTGTTTCTCATAAGATGAACTTTATTTTTTGAAATTTACTATACTGAAATCAATATAGAAACACGTATGGAGGGTCTTTCATGTTTCAGACATTGAGTTAAATAAAATCACTACTCACTTATCTTTCTCTAGGGCAAGTTGTGATTGGGTTAAATTCTAGGGGCTTTTGTTCAAAAATATTGCACTAAAACAGCTTTTTGCTGCTGCTGAGACTAATTGCTTATATCTTGGATAGAAATTCACCTTTCCTTCCATTACCAAGATCAGTATTGAGATTAACTCCCTCTGTCAAGTATTAACTTTTAAGCCATTATCCTTGAGCCCATTTAAAAAAAAAATAAATGTTGACCTCTTCTTTGGAACACTGAACACTGTCCAAAAGATGCTAAGAGGTTCCAAGATAGCCAAATAATAGATTTGTGACATCATCTTGGTGGATGTTCCTAGTTAAATTCTCCAAATACAAAAGGTTCTTCAGTGTTAAGAGGCTCAACAAGAGTAAAATTCCTAATAGTTGTTGAGCAGCTATCCAGGCTGCCATTAAATCTAGAGTTAAATATGATAATGTACAGGAGTTACTGCTGTTGGGTATACCTTCTCTTG
>JAJPUD010018406.1:1395-28760 GCA_023553655.1 Myrmecobius fasciatus | reverse complement strand
CAGTGGAATAGGATAGAATCACAAGTCAAACTAGGCAATAACTATAGCAAGTTGGTTTTTGATAAACCCAAAGACCCCAACTTTTGGGATAAGTATTCACTATTTGACAAAAACTGCTGGGAAAACTGGAAACTAGTGTGGAAGAAATTAGGGCTTGAATCACATCTAACACCACATACCAAGATAAGATCTAAATGGGTTCATAATCTGGATATAAAGAGTGATAATATAAGTAAATTAGAGGAATGTAATACAGTTTACCTCTCAGACCTATGGAGATGGAATAAGTTTATGTCCAAAGAAGAACTGGAACTCCTAATTGAAAACCAGATAGATATCTTTGACTGTATTAAGTTAAAAAGTTTTTGTACAAACAAAATCAATGCAGACAAGATTAGGAGGGAAGCAATAAATTGGGAAATCATCTTTACATTTAAGGGTTCTGATAAAGGTCTCATCTCTAAAATATATAGAGAATTGTCTCATATTTATAAAAATTCAAGCCATTCTCCAATCAATAAATGGTCAAAGGATATAAACAGACAATTTTCAGAGGATGAAATTAAAACTATTTATAGTCATATGAAAAGGTGCTCCAAATTACTATTGATCAGAGAAATGCAAATCAAGACAACCCTGAGGTACCACTTCACACCTGTCAGATTGGCTAAATTCACAGGAAAAGTTAATGATGAATGTTGGAGGGGATGTGGGAGGGCTGGGACACTGATGCATTGTTGGTAGAACTGTGAACGGATACAGCCATTCTGGAGAACAATTTGGAGCTATGCTCAAAAAGTTATCAAACTGTGCATACCCTTTAACCCAGCAGCATTTCTATTGGGCTTATATCCCAAAGAAATCATAAAGGAAGGAAAAGGCCCCACATGTGCAAGAATGTTTGTGGCAGCCCTTTTTGTAGTGGCTAGAAACTGGAAATTGAATAGATGCCCTTCAATTGGAGAATGGCTGAATAAATTATGGTATGTGAATATTATGGAATATTATTGTTCTGTAAGAAATGACCAGCAAGATGACTTCAGAGAGGCCTGGAGAGACTTACATGAACTGATGCTGAGTGAAATGAGCAGAACCAGGAGATCATTATACACGGCAACAACAGTACTATATGACGATCAATTCTGATGGACATGGCTCTCTTCAACAATGAAATGTTTCAAACCACCTCCAATTGTTCACTGAAGAAAGCCATATACACCCAGAGAGAGGGATGTGAAATGTGGACCACAACATAACATTCTCATACTCCTTGATTGATGTTTCCTTACATTGCGTTTCCTTTATCTGATATATCATTTGTGTAGATAAGATTTTTCTTGCACAACAATGATAAGTTTGGAAATATGTAAAAAAAAAAATCTGGGATATAAAGGATGAATGAAAATATAGTTCTGTGTGAAACTTCAACTTAAACATTTAGAAACTGTAGAACTACAAAATGCTTTCAGAAGTATTCTGATAAGATTAAGAACTTTGTACAATAAAGCATATTACTAGAACTCATTTATTTCATCATTTTGTGGCTTGATATAAATTACATCTTGTCCTGTTGCTGGATGCAGAGGAAATAGAATTTCTCCCTGAAACAAACTACTTGGATATCTTAGAGCTACTTAAGATAAATACCTGATAATTTTTCCCTTCAAATTGGCGACTTGAATAGATTCATGGTAGGAAAGCATAGAAGTAAAAGGGAAGGCTTCTTCCTTTCTGTGGATAAGTACTTGAAGTAAGCAAATTTCTCTGGAGAAACACATTAACTCCTTCAGGCCATTAGAGTACTATTGATTGCAATAGCTTCAGAATGTTAAGTAGTACCTGATGGTCTGAAAGAGCTAATTTTAATTTATCTTCCTCAGTAGGTTAATTTACCCAGAGGATTCAGTTGTGTAAAATACAAGAAGCAGGTTAACAGCCATTCAATATGATTTTTTTTATGAAAAGAATGATTACACATATAATTGGTAATATTCACATCCTAAAAAAAGAAGAATTTAGGGGGCAGCTAGGTGGTGCAATGGATGGAGCACCAGTCTTGAAGTCAGGGGGACCTGAATTCAAATCTGACCTCAGACACTTAACACTTCCTGGATGTGTGACCCTGGGCAAGTCACTTAACCCCAATTGCCTCAGGGAAAAAGAAAAAGAAAAGAATAAGAAGCACCTTTTAGGAGAATCTTTATAAATCTGATTTTCCCCTTTCAGAAAAATGTTGAGTAGGTAGAGACCTGTGCCAGTCTAAAAAAAGCCTTCTAAATCCCCACCTCCATATTAGGTACCTCCTATTTCTTTCTGGATTCTCTACCAACAAGGAAAAATACAATGTAAGTTGAAATCAACCCATCCTAGTTAAAAGTTCTCTGACAAAAATGTTGGAAACCTGGGGATTGAAAAACAAAGACTCAGAATGATGAAATGAATGTTTATTCTATTTTTAAACTGCATGGGTCTGAGATGTTTTGTTAATGAACAAAAAAAAATTCTGGTGTTATGTGGTAGAGTAACTCATACCTTGAAAGTTCCAAATTAAATTGTGAAGCCTAAGTTATTCTGAACTGAATAATGAAACCTTTAGGATTTTGTGGGAATATAATTTTTCATCTTACAATAAATCACAACCCCAGATAACAATTTGCAATTTATTTGAATATTTTTAAAAGGAACAGAAAAGGTTATAGAATAGAAATAAAATTATTGTTAAAAATTTCTGACTTCATCAAGTTTGAAACATTTCAGCTGATATTACTATGAAAACTACTGAATTTTTTGGGGGAGAGGGAGAATACTGCTGACAGAGCAAAATTTTAATAATAACATACATGCATATGTACATATATGTGTGTATATTGTATTTGTCTATTCATATAGTGCTTTAAATATTTTCTTCTTGTTCTCATGGCAATCCTCCAAGATAGATACTACTGATATTAATACAGAGGAAAAAGCTGAGGCATACAAAGGTTAAATGTGAATAGCCAGTGGTAGCAAAGTTTAATAGTGTAAGAGTTGAATTTTGAACCTGAATTTTCCTAACATTAAATCCAACCCATGATTCAATCCAATATGCCTTACAAGTTTTCCCTTAGACTTTTCCCTTATCATGAGGTTAAAAAGTAGAACTCAATCTCTAAATTTCCCTCCCCTTTCCTTTTTTGGGGGTTCCTTATTTTGAATTATAAGAATTCTAAAAGAGGAAACATTCTCTACCAATTGAGATTGACATTGCATTGACAATTTAGTCAAGAAAATTACTTGGAAACATTGAGAACAAATGGCTGGCCTATAGGCACAACGCGAGTACATCTCAGGGAAGGGAATGGAATAGTTTCTCCTGGAACATAATTCAATGGGCTTTTATTTCTAGCTATCTAAAAATCCTTTCATTTATCAATTCACTTTCCTTCACATTGTTGATATTTGTTCTGTTTCCTTTTAAGTGCTCAAATACATCCAGCCTTATACAAGTTTCCCTCATTCTTATTAAATGATTTCAATTTATGGTTTATTATGTGAGGGTGATGTGGGATGCCTGCATCTAGGAGGGATTTCCAAGTAAAACCAAACTAGTGTGTAACAACAGTCTCATCTTTTTTTTTCCCCAAAGTATATAGGAGAGGGTATCATGTTGCCATTATCCAACAAAGGATTTTTTTTTTAATTTTCCTTCCAAGTGGGGTGATCTGATGTAGTCACTAGTGCAGTATTCTTGGAAAGGCTTCTCTCTCTGATTCATGGACAGAATATTACTTCTATTAACATACACAAGCAATTTCTTCCTGTTAAGTTTCCAAGTTCAGATAGATCTTATAGGAAACAATCCAACTTACCTAAGTTCTGAATTATTGGTAAGTATAACAGCTAGGTAGTATAATGCATAAAGTTCCAGGCCTGAAGTCAGAAGATGTGAGTGCAAATCTATTTGCCTAAGCAAGTCAGCAAGTCACATAAAATAGTTTACCTCAGTTTCTTATCTGTAAAATGAGGTGGAGAAAGAAATGGCAAACTACTCTAATATTTTTGCCTAGAAAACCCCAAATGGGAACATGAAGAGTCAGAAACAACCAAAATGGTTACACAAAAACATGATACAAATTTATTGTAAATTATTATAAAAATACCATATTTTATAACTTTGGAGACCCCATTCCAATTGGCACAGTTTCAGACCACCACAATATTTTAGACATTCTCTTCTAGATATCTCTATCTCTAAGCATGTCAAGGTGTAAAACGAGGTATTCAGAATTGTACAAAATATTCCATGTGTCACAAGTATCTCAAAGTTGAAATAGACAATAAGTAGTTTATCATTACTTTTTCCTTAATCAATCCTTTTTTTTTTTTTTTTTTTTGCTGAGGCAATTGAGGTTAAGTGACTTGCCCAAGGTCACACAGCTAGGGAATGAGTGGCTGAGACCAGATTTGAACTCAGGTCCTCCTGATTTCAGGGCTGGTGCTCTATCCACTGCACCACCTAGCTGCCCCCAATCACTCCATTTTCTTTTCTAAATGTTGGATACTACTGAATCTAGTTCCTTATAGAAGCTTTAATTTCATGATCTGAAAATTGTTGATATCCTTTTTATCAATTGAAGAATAGCATGTAGTCTTATAAATTTGACACAATTCTTTATATATTTTAGTAATGAGGCCTTTATCAGAAACATTAGCTGTAAAAATTTTTTTCTCCAGCTTTGTGCTTCCCTTCTAATCTTGGGTGTGTTGGTTTTATTTATGCAAAACCTTTTAAATTCACTGTTATCAAAGTTGTCCATTTTGTATTTCATAATGTTCTCTAGTTTTTCTTTGGCCATAAATTCCTCCCTTCTCTAAAGATCTGATAGGTAAAGAAGTTATCTTGTACTTAAAACTGTACAAGGTATAGAGTCATAAAGTACGAAAGCTGAAAAGGATCATCTTACCAATCAACGTGTTTCTTCCTCCAATGCATCATTTCAATGATTCCACTAAAAATCCAGTAAAAAGATTACTTTTCAAAATGCCTTGTTTTGACCATATTATTTCAGAAATCAACAGCATTCATTGATGATGTCTAAAAATGTAAAGATTTTTAACCTGAAATTGAAGATTCTGTGATCAGACACAACTAACCTTATAAAATGCCCCTACATGAACTTGGTAGGTTAATCAAGTTGCTTCTTGAAGATGTCCCATTTCCTGTCTACTTATTTTTGTTTACTCAATTCATATGTGTGATAGACCTTTCTCTATATTCCCACCTTTTTTAATCTGTTTCTATCTTTTCCAGAAAATTGTGTGCCTTACTCATGGAAAACATTTAGAAAAATTTGTTGAACTGAATCCTTTGAACACATAGCTAAAATTCTACTTCTTCTATAAAGGCACTCAGCCTGTCATAAATATTTTTCATTGAGTTCTTACAATACTTAGTTTATAAATCTTGTATTGATTTGTTATGTTGTTCTCTACATTTTATCCCTGTTCTGTGTATAATTTCATTATATTAATTGTCTTGCCTTCTTCACCAAACATCCTAAAATATTTTTTAGAGCTTACTCTCTAAAGGAACAAATTTTCAGAGAATGAGATTTGTGTTTAAAAGTCTTGGGTTTATTATATATTTGCTCTAAGACCTTGGGAATATCTTTTAACCTCTCAGAGTCTTAATTTGCCTTTCTGTGAAGCAGCACACACATATATATGATATATATAATTGATGATATATATATATATACATGATTACTACTACTATAATATTATACATAATATAATATATTGTCATACTAATTAATGTATTACTATTACTGCTACTCCTATTTAGTGAGAAAAATACTCAGTAAATTTGAAAGCAAAATATAGACATAAATATCTTCAGCCCATGTCTAGCACAATATGCGCCTAACGCATTGTAGGACTCAAAATATTCAATGGAGGAAATATATCACTTAAAATGCATTTTCTTGGAAATGGATCCCGTTAATTTGATAATTAAAAGTAGATTCCTATCAAAAGTCTTTGCAGAAATCTGGTTATAAATCTTTAAACAAACGTATATAATTTAGATTATAGTAGCAACAAAGACAAACAAATAAGCAATGTTAGGCAAATGTAAGACAAGTAGAGAGATTTAGAGCTAATTAGGGAAAAGATTAAAAAGTTCCAATCAAGGGGACATCACATGTTACTATATGTTTATTAGGATACCACATGTTATTATATGTTTACTCTGGTTATCAATCTGTTTTTTACTTTTGATTTAAGGAGAGGAGAGAGGAGGAGGAAGGAGGGAAGAAAGGAAGAAAGAAGAGAGGAGAGAGGAGAGACAGACAGACACAGAGACACAGAGAAAGACAGAAACAAGAGACAGAAATACAGATAGACACAGACAGATCATGCATAGATAGCTCAGAGAACAAATTAGCATGCTATTTCTATACCTCATAATCAATATTTTGAATAGATGAATCAAAGAACAATTTTATGCTTTCTCTCTGATACATTGTAAAAAGCCGTTTCAGATTGTTAACTATTATCTAGGTGCCTAATATAAAATAATACTAATACAAATCCATTTTCAAATCTCAGAAATCTTTTTTACAGACTCTGACAGAGAGGAATTGACACTTTGTGTTGATACATATACTGATACTACTAAAGCAGGTGTTCTTTATTATCTAGACTTATAGCATTGCTCTCTTCAATGATCTTCAACTGAGGCTCCTTATAAAACCCTCAGAGACCTTAGTTCATCCATCTCCAGAGACAGAGTGAGTTTTGTATCAATTGAATTATGAGGTCAGGAGTCACACAGGCTAGTAACCAGCAGCTGAAGCAATTTAGTGTGCTATATCTGGAGATGGGTTCTTATAGTTCCCTGGATATCAATGAAATATCTAATTTGTCCTTTCAAAAATAGATCATTATTCATTTTACATGGTCTTTTATTTCTCTGCGGAATATCCTTATAAGGATGTTGTCAGTGAATCAGTGAGTCCAACTAGGTTTTATTAAGTTCCTAATATGTATGTGCCAGGCATTGTAATGTGTAGATACAAATTTAAAAACATAGTTTTTGCTCTCAAGATTCAAAGTCTTGTGAGCAAAAACATGCACATGACTAAGTACCAACAAAATCTGTGCAGAAGAAATAGCCTGTGATCTCAACATAAAGACACTAGGACTAGACATTGGGAAAGGCTTTTTGCAGAAAGTGGGACTATAGTAGAAACTCAAAAAATATCAAGAAAGCTAGAAGGCAGACATGAGGAGGGAGAGTTAGAACAAAGGGAAACTTAGTTTGGTGGGGCAGCCAGTGAAAATCCTTAGATGGGAATTTTTTCCACAAAGAATGCCTGAATTTGGACATACTATAGATGGAAGAAAATGAATTTAATATCTAAAAATATCACAAACTGAGTTTAACTACCTAAAACAGGAGCTATTTAAAAAGTTTCTCCTGAAATAATGACAAAAAAATTTTCAAAAGAAGAAATCAAAGCTATTTGTAATTATAAGAAAATGCTCTAAATCAGTATAGATAGAGAAATGCAAATTAAAATAACCCTAATGTACCATCTCACATCTATCAAAAAAGACAAATGCTGAAGAAGATGAGAAAAAAGAAATACACTAATAAACTGTCGACAGAGTTGTGAACTGGTCCAACTATTCTGAAGAACAATTTGGAAGTAGACCCAAAGAAGTATTAAATTTTACATATGCTTTGACCCACTGCTAAATTTGTGTCCCAGAGAGATCAACAAAAAAAGGAAAATTATTTATTTAAATAAATGTTAACTTTTGTTAAAAATAATAAATAATATTAAATATTTCTAGCAGTTTTTGGTGAGAAAGAATTGGAAATTGAAATGCTCATCATTTGGAGAAAGACTGTTGAAAATGATTTTATTGGAATACTATTTTACTATAACAAATGACAAAGGGGATCTTTTCAGAAAAATCTGGGAAAACCTGCATGAACTCATATCAAGTCATGTGAGCAGAACCAGAACATTGTATACAGTAACAATATTATAATGATGATCAACTATAAAAGACTTAGGTACTCTGATCAATACCATGAGCCAAAACAATTCCAATAGATTCATAAAAAATATTATCTAATTTTGACCATTGAATGCAAATAATTTTCTTACTTTATTTTTCTTAATTTTTGTGACATGACTAATATGGGGCTATGTATAGATGATTAGATAGATTCCAGATATATTACTGATAGCATATTGTTTATATTCTTAATGGATGAGGGAAAGGTTTAAGAGAGAGAAAGAATTTAGAATTAAAATTTCTTTAAAAGAATGTTAAAAATAAATAAATGATAAATAGAAAATAAAATAAACAAAACCTTTGACAACCTGCCTTTACCTCTTATCACCCACCCTCTTAAAATAATTTCTTCTGAATATCTTGGTATAAATTAATGTAGCCAATTTTCTAATGAAGTATTTGAGTTCTAAAGACCAAAAATAGGATGAATCACATTCCATTTCATGTAAGATGTGAAACTTTTACAAATGTGAAACTTTTACAAAACAATTAAAATGTCTTTTCTATTTATTAGAGAAAATAAAATTGTGACTAGCAAGTTATTGATAATTCATATTTTAAGAAATAGCTAACTCTAAGGTGTCTCATGTTTTCATTTCTTTAAATCTTGCTCTAAGTGGCAGTGAAGAATTATCAAGAAGAAGAGGCATAAAAAAAAAATATCATCAAAGAATTGTGTGACAGAAAAAGAGGTTGGGTTGATTACATGACCAGAGTGAGGAATGATGCATAAATGTCACCAGTATTCCACTGGCACCTCTGCAATGTCAAGAGAAAGCAAAGAAGTACATTGCGAGGGATAATCAAATAGTATATACATGCATGTCCATTTCAATCTGCATCATTGGAGGGTATTCTTGAATCAATGAAATGATAAATTTATTTAAGAATTTGAGGCAACAAAAAAGTAAGTTTACTGGAAATATGTACCATGTAGATTTCTCTTACACTCTTTTTTGTAATAATAACTTTTTATTTTCAAAACTCACGCATAGATAGTTTTTGATATTCAACCTTACAAAACTTTGTGTTCCAAACTTTTCTCACTCCCTTCCCCCCAACTCCTCCTCTCGATGGCAAGCAATCCAATATACGTTAAACATATGCAATTCTTCTATACATGTTTGCACAATCATTATGCTGCACAAGAAAAATCAGATCAAAAAGAAAAAAAAAATGAGAAAGAAAGCAAAATGAAAACAAACGACAAAAAGGTGAAAATACTACCCACACTCAGTTCCCATAGGGTTCTTTTTAGGTACAGATCATTGTGATCACAAGATCATTGGAACTTACCTAAATTATCTCATTGTTGAAAAGAGCCACATGCATCAGAATCATTCATCATATAGTCTTGTTGTTGTTGTATACAATGCTCTCTTGGTTGTACTCACTTTCACTAAGCATCAGTTCATGCAAGCCTCTCCAGTCCTCTCTGAAATCATCCTGCTCGTCGTTTCTTATAGAACAATAATATTCCATAACATTCATACACCATAACTTATTCATCAATTCTCCAATTGATGGGCATCCATTTAGTTTCCAGTTTCTAGCCACTACAAAAAGGGCTGCCACAAACATTTTTTGCACATGTGGGTCCCTTTCCCTTCTTTAAGATCTCTTTGGGATATAGGCCCAATAGAAACAATGCTGGGTCAAAGGATATGCACAGTTTGATATTCCTTTGGGTATAATTCCTTATTGCTCTACAGAATAGTTGGATCAGTTTACAACTCCACTAACAATACATTCATATCCCAGTTTTTCACATCCCTTCCAACATACATCATTATCTTTTCCTGTCATTTTAGCCAATCCAAGATGTATGTAGGAGTACCTCAGAGTTGTCTTAATTTGCATTTCTCTAAAGAATAATGATTTGGAGCATTTTTCATGTAATTAGAAATGATTTTAATCTCTTCTTTTGAAAATGTCTAATATTGTTTGACCATTCATCAATTGGAGAATGGCTTGTATTATAAATTTCAGTCAATTCTCTATAAATTTTAGAAATGAAGTCTTTCTAAAACTTTTTTAATTTAATATAATCAATATTATCCATTTTGCCTTTTATACTGTATTCTAGTTCTTCTTTAACCACAAATTCCTTTTTCACAGATCTGAGAGGTAGACTATATTTTGTTCTTTTAATTTATTTATAGTATCACACTTTACATCTTGTTTGGTAAAATGTGTTAGGTGTGGGCCCATGCCAATTTCTGCCATACTATTTTCCAATTTTCCCAGCATTTTTTGTCAAATAGTGAGTTATTTTCCCAGATGTTAAGAGCTTTGGGTTTATCAAATACTAGATTACTAAAGTCATTGACTATTGTGTCTTGTGAACCTAACCTATTTCACTGACCAAGTATTCTATTTCTTAACCAATACCAAATGGTTTTGATGACTGCTCCTTTATAATGTAGTTTTATGTCATCTTCATTTGCAATTGTTTTTCATGAATTTCACTGAAATTCTTGACTTTTTGTTCTTCCAAATGAGCTTTGTTATTATTTTTTTCTAGCTTTGTAAAGTAGTTTCTTGATAGTTTGATTGATATGGGACTGAATAAGTAGAGTAATTTAGATATAATAGTCATATTTATTATATTAGCTCAGTCTACCCATGAGCACTTGAAATTCTTTCAATTGATTAGATCTGAGTTTATTTCTGTGGAAAGTATTTTGTAATTGTGTTCATATAATTCCTGATTTTGTCTTGGCAGGTAGACTTCCAAATATTTTATATTATCTACAGTTATTTTAATTGGAATTTCTCTTTGTATCATAGAGAAATGCTGATGATTTATGTTGAATTATTTTGTATCCTGCAACTTTGTTTAAGTTGTTAAATGTTTCTAGTAGTTTTTTAGTTGATTGTTTAGTATTCTGTAAGTATACCATCATATAATCTGTAAAGAGTGGTAATTTGATTTCCTCACTAATTATTCTAATTCCTTTAATTTCTTTTTCTTCTCATTGCTAAAACTAACATTTCTAAAACAATATTAAATAATAATGATGATAGTGGGCAACCTTATTTCACCCCTGATCTTATTGGAAATGCTTTTAGTTTATCCCCATTACATATGAAGTTTAGTCATAGTTTTAGATAAATGCTACTGATCATTTAAAGAAAAACTCCATTTATTCCTATATTCTTTAATGTTTTCAATAGGGAATGGGTATTGGATTTTGTCCAATGCTTTTTTCTGCCTCTATTGAGATAATCATATGATTTCTGTTAGTTTGGTTATTGAGATAGTTAATCATGCTAAAAGTTTTCCTAATACTGATCCAGCTGTGCATTCCTGGTATAAATCTTACTTGGTCATGGTATGTTATTCTGGCGATAATTTGCTATAATGTCTTTTCAAATATTTTATTTAAGATTTTTGTACCAATATTTATTAGGGAGATTGGACTATATCTTTCTTTCTCTGTTTTGACCCTACCTACTTTAGGTATCAGCACAGTATTTGTGTCATAAAAGGAACTTGGTAGGACTTTTTTTTTTTTTGCTATTTTTCCAAATAGTTTGCATAGCATTGTATTTAATGTTTTTTTTTTTTAATATTTGGTAGAATTCACATGTATATCTATCTGGTTCTGGAGATTTTTTTCTTAGGGAATTGATTAAGACTTAGTTCAATTTCTTCTTCTAAAATGGGTCTGTTTAAGTAATCTATTTCCTCATTTGTTAATCTGAGTAAGCTATATTTTGTATGTATTCATCAATTTTACTTAGATTATTAGATTTATTATCATAGAGTTGAGGAAAATAACTCCTAATTATTGCTCCAATTTTCTCATCATTAGTGAAAAGTCCACTCTTAGACTCACATGAACTGATGCTGAGTGAAATGAGCAGAACCAGGATATCATCATACACGGCAACAACAATACTATATGATGATCAATTCTGATGGACATGACTCTCTTCAACAATGAAATGTTTCAAACCACTTCCAATTGTTCAGTGAAGAAAGCCATATACAATTAGAGAGAGGGATGTGAAATATGGACCACAACATAACATTTTCATGCTCTCTATGGATGTTTACTTACATTGTGTTTCCTTTCTCTGATTTTTCTTTCTTTTGATATGATTTTTCTTGCACAAAAATGATGCGTGGAAATATGTATACATATATTTAATTTGTCAGGTATTTTAACATAATTAACATGTAGTGGATATCCTGCCATCTAGGGAAGGGGTGGAGTGGGGGGGGATTTGTAACAGAAAGCTTTGTAACGGTTAATGTTGAAGAATTACCCATACATATGTAAGTTTTAATAATTAAATAAAAGAAAAGTCTACTCTTTTCATTTTTGATGATAGCAATTTGATTTTCTGCTTTCCTTTTTGTAATAAAATTAATTTAATATTTATCTATTTTGTTGTTTTTTTCACAAAATCAATTCTTAGTTTTGGTTATTAGTTCAATAGTTTTCTTGCTTTCAATTTTATTAGTTTCTCCTTTTATTTTCAGAATTACAAATTTCATATTTAATTTGGGGTTTTTACTTTGTTCTTTTTCTAGCTTTTTTAGTTGCAAGCCCAATTCCAATGAGGTTATAGTTCACACAATGTTCATCCCCCTTCCTTCTTTCCCTTAGCTGTAATAAATATTTTTCTCCCTTTTAATGTAATGTAATTTATCCCATTTTACTTTCTTTTTATTTATTTATTTATTTATTTTGGCTGAGGCAATTGGGGTTAAGTGGCTTGCCCAGGGTCACACAGCTAGGAAGTGTTAACTTTCTGAGACTAGATTTGAACTCAGGTTCTCCTAACTTCAGGGCTGGTGCTCTAACCACTGCACCAACTAGCTGCCCTTTCCCCTTTTCTTTTTTACCATTACAATCCCTTTGCTAGCCACCATTTCTTTTTTAGATTATCAGAGTAAAATCAAATTATATCTACTTTTTCCAAGTATACCTCAACAAAATGATAGTTTTTGAGAAGTTACACATGTCATCTTCCCATAAAGGGATATAATACACATTTTAACTTTAAAAACATTTTGTCTTCCCTTTTTACTTTTTTTATTCTTCTCTTGAGTTTTGTATTGAAAGATCAAGTTTTCTTTTAAGCTCTGATCTTTTTATCAAAAATAAATTAAATCATTTCATTGAATGTCTTCTTTTACCTGAAGGATAAACCTCGGTTTCCATTGTGTTGTACCTGCACTGTTGTATCTCCTTGCCAATTGAGACAGACCTGCCCTGAAGCTCTTCCAAAATATCTTTCACTGGAAATTTGTTACACTCCAAATATTTGTGGGTTCTGTCATTCCAAAGTCTGTTTACAAATTTGATCTAATGTTGATCTGAAAGAAGCCAGGAAGAGCTCAGACAAAGAATTATTTCCTCTCTGCCATTCTCTATATTTCTCTTTCTAAAATGGTATTGGTTCATGGAAAAATAACCAGAAACCATTATTAACAGCTATTCTGGGGGAGTGTTTAAGAGGAAATAATAGTTTCAAGAATGCCTTTGTGCACTCCAATATCTACAAGATATTCCCATTTCTAAGGGGAAAAAGTGTAAAGTTGAACTACTATCTGGTGAATCGATCAGATAATTAAAACTCAATTCCTTTTCCTCCTCTCCTTCTAGAATTTATGTGGCTTAAATTATCTGCATAATTACATCTCTCCTTCTTTTATCTTCATTGTGGAGACACTGATTCAGCGCAATTTTGAATGAATGACAACCTTTATGTTCTTTGGTCTTTTCTATAAATCATTCAAATGAACAATGTAATTATCAGGAGAAATCTCAGGCCCATAATCAATGAAATAAGAAATATTTCTTTTGTCTTTGGTGTTTCAATAGCTTTCATTTATAGCACTATTATTATTATTTATAAAATATACTTCCAAGACTGTTATAAGTGTTATAGGAATAAACTCAACCCATAAAACTCTGAAGTCACTAAATTACTGTCTTTTTAGAAAGGTAAAGCATGAAATCATTTTAATGCCCCACATCCAACATCTTTAGATAGGAGTTAGCCCTGATTTATTTTTAGGTAATACACCCTAATCAGAGACTGTGCTAGTAATCATTTTGAATCTTGTTAAAAGTAGCCCAGCAGTGACCTCTGGGGCTAAAACCTTGCTCTAACATCAAGTATATCTTGAGTTATTTTACACTACAAAGGGGATGCATAAATGGCCAGCTGTCTGTCTGCATTTATTAGGCAGACTTTGAAAATCACCTCTGTCTTGACATCAAGATAAATCCTTTTTCCATGAATCATACCCTTATTACTTCACTGTACTCTGATTTTCTTGTCTTCATCCTATGATAGGATATAGCAATGGCTGATGATCCTGGTTTCTCCTTGTTAATAGCTTGTCCTTTAGATTAGATCAGTATCTTTACAGGTTGGTTATAATAAATCAGTGACACTCCAGTGCAACATAATAGCAATAATATTGGGCTAGGAGTTAAATCATTGATGTTCCACTTCTGTCAGTCATGTAACAAACATTAAGTAGCTAGAAGGTGCAGTGGATAGAGCACTGGACCTTGAGATAAAAATATTTGTGTTCAAATCCCCCTTCAGACACTTATTAGCTCTATGAGCCTGAGCCATAACTGTTTTAAATTTGTAAGATGGCAATAATGGTAGCATTTATATTCTAGTATTGCTGTACAGATAAAAATGAGATATTTATAAATTGTTTTGTAAGTTTTTATAAATGCCAATTGGTATTATTACATATTAAGTGCTTACTATTTGCTTAGTGCTATATTTAAACACTGAAGATAAAAATAGTGACAAAAGATAATCCCTGCTCTTAAGGTGCTTACAGTCTAATGGAAATGATAGTATACAAATAGCTATGTACAAATGAGGTACATAAAGGAAAAATCTGAAAAAAACAATGAAGAAGAGAGAAGTCAGAGAGAGACTGACTATCTACCTCTATGGCTTTTAGCAAAATTCATTAATGAGTCAATATTTATTAAGCTCCAAATAGGGGACAGGTACTATGCTAAGCCCTGTTTTATAAAAAAAAAAAAGCAAAAGACCACCCTTGTCCTCAAGAAGTTCACAATATAATGGATCAAACAAATAATTCAACCTTTTGATGCCCATTTATTCAACTATAAAATTAAGTAGCAATAGACCTAATTTTATATTGCTTTTAACATTTACAAGCTGCTTTGTGTAAATAGTCCAATTTCAGCCTTTCTCTATACAAATTAAGAGATTATGATGCTGCTTTCTTTTGCACTCTCTGTTTCTGTCACTCTCTGCCTGTCTGTCCATCTGTCTCTGTGTCCGTCTGTCTCTTGTCTCTGTCTTTTTTTTTCTCTCTCCCCCCTCTCTTTGTCTCTGTTTCTCTATCTTTGCCCGTCTCACTGTCTCTCCTTTCTCTTTGTCTCTCTGTTTCTCTCTTTGTGTGTGTCTTTCTCTTTCAATATGAAATCAAAGTCCAAAAACATTTAATAATCTGTCCATGGATTTGTCCATCTGTCCATCTGCCCACAGCTAGTAACTAGCAGAGGCAATATTCATATACAGATCTACCTAACCTCAGATAATTAATAGATCAATGTCAAAATACAGAGGTGTTTCTAGTGAAGAGTATCAGATATCTGGCCTTATCAAGTCTGCAAATAAAAAGATAGAAAGGATAGTTAACACATTGGAAGACAGGAGATCTAAAAGGTTCTTAAAAATAAAATGTTGTGTTAAATGACAGTCTTTCTGTTCAGTGATATGGTCAGACCATCTTTGTTAGCACTGAGTATTGGATGCAAAGGGGTACAATTGATAGAGTGATGGGTCTGAGGTCAAAAAGACAAGTTCAAATCTAGCCTCAGATACTTGTGTGACTGTAGGCAAATCATTTGATACTTGTTTCCCCTAGTTTCCTAATCTGTAAAATGTAGATAATAATATTTACTTACCATAGTTGTTGTGAGGATTAAATGAAATAGCTATTATAAAGTACTTTATAATTTTAACTATCATCATCATCATCATCATCATCATCATTTCTGGACAGTAAATAATCTAAATTATGTAACAATGATGAAAAAGCTATCCAGGGGAAGAAGGTCTAGATGATGAGGAATAAAAAATGCAACATATAAAAATTGGTGGAAATAATTGAGTTTATTTAGCCTACTCAGGAGAGAATAAATTTAGGAGAGACAAATGAACTTTTTTTCATATATTTAATGAGCTGAAATATATCAGAGGGATTAGAACTGTTCTGCTTGATTTAGGACACAGGACTATGAATAGTGGGTGACAGTTAGACAAAGATAGTTTTAGGAAAAAAAACAAAGGCAACTTTTCTAACTATCAGAGCAATTAAAGATAATATGTAATGTCTTAGGAGGAGGTCAGAGAAAGAATATCTCCCTTCAGTTGAAGTTGTCAAATTGAGCTGGATGACCATTTTTCTAAGGCATTTCCCACTCTGAAATTCCATGAGTTGTAAAGCCATGATGCCTTTCTTATGAAAAGAGCACTAAAGTAGGAGTCTAAGTACCAGGCTCCAAAGCTCAGGCTCCATTAGTAATTAGGTGTGCAATCTGGAGGAAGACACTTCCTCTCTTTCTGGACCTTTATTTCTTAGTCTTTAATAATGTACTGTAATTGATTCAACTACTATCTCTTTGTGATACATGGTTTTTCATTCCATCTTTTTGCTCTCACAAGAGAAGTAAATAGCCTACTTGGATATCATGCAGGACACACACAAAAAAATCCATTAGCTATGAATATCCTCAATGTATAATAGCTTCAGATTATAAAACACGCAACAAAATTATCCATTTATACCACAAAGATTGGAAAACTTTAGTTACAAAATTCAACCATTAGCTTCCATTAAGACCTATAGTTGTTTTTGCCCTGTCTGTCAGGTAGAAGGTACTTTAACTCATCACTTAATTTCCATGACCTTTAAAATTTTTCTCCTTTAATGTTATCTTTGCAAAGCATGTTCTAACTTTTTAAAAATAATGCATACACTCTATTCATCAATCCCAGAACAATGGCTTTGGTGTACAATGGAGAAATGAGTAGGAAATTTGGAAAAGGATCACAAGATCAACAATTTAGAGCTAGAAAAGACTTTAGAAATTGTCTAGTCCAACCTCCTTATTTTACAGACATAGAAAATGAGGCTCAGAAATGTTAACTTACTTGGTAATGGCCATACTATAGAGAACAAAACGCCAATGGGCTGACCATGTTGTTTGAATGTCAAATGTATGTTTGCCTAAAAGACTATTTTACAGAGAAGTTACACAAGGCAAGCACTCACATGGAGTTCAGAAGAAGCAATACAAGGATGCTTTCAAGGTCTTTTTGAAGAATTGGACTCAACTGCATGACATGGTAGCACTGGCAAGGACCACCCAGCATGGTGTGCACTTAATTAAAAAAAGGCACTATGCTCTATGAGCAAAGCAGAATTGCAGTACTTCAAAACAAATATGAGATATAAAAATTTAGAAACATCCCCACTCCAAAGGTTCATGTGGACTATTTACGATTTATGATAGAGCCTTTCAAGCTAGTATTGGTCTAATTAGCCACGGTCAGACACAGCCAGACCTTGGCTCAAATATAATAATGTCATTTTTACCTTCCTCAAGAATGAAAGAAAACCAACAACCAATTGAACTGATGGGCAGGATTTGAATCCATGCCCTCTGATTCAAAATAAAGTTTTCTTTCTGCTATATCACACTGTCCCTGGAAGAAAGGGTCTTTTGTTTCTCCCTCCATTATTCCTTTCTAGAATCAAAGAATCACCTAGCATGGAAGAGTGACATTCTTTTATTTATATTCTCCCTTACCCCTTATTGGGAAACCAAAATAACTTCAAGATTAGGTATGATTGCATAGATTTTAGTTTGTTTCATAGTAAAGATAAACAAAAAAAAAAAAACCTTTGAGTCACAGATTCTCTAGGCAGATCCACATCAAAAGCCTCTTTTTATAGGAAAAAGACATAAAATTCCAAGAGATAGAGATTTTGCAAAAGTCCTAAGACCAATAAGTAACATATGCAAAACTTTAGAGACTCCTACTATTAGGAAATTTGCAATGTACCATATACTAACTTTCTGTTTTCAAAGAATGAAGAAATCAACTGGTACCAGAAGCCATACCATGGTTACTTACAGTGGCAGAAAAACGTGCAGAATATGAAGCAAATACACGTTTCCCAGAGTTAAAGGATAATAACTCCAATTTTCAGGTCTTAACCAGAGCAAATTTATGTTGATGAGTTCCCTGATAATTCTCAAATCCACATCACTTTCTCTTTTCCCTCTATTAAGATAAAAATTAATCAAAATATGGGCTATTCAGGGTTCATATGGCATAAATTGATAGGAGGTTTTTCAGGAAAAAAAATACTTGGATTCAAGTACTGCCCTTAGTACTCGTCTATTTATGAATGTATATGTATATATGCATACAATATACATTTACACAAATATATATGTATTTGTAGGTGAGTATGTATGTATATGCATATATGTATATTGCAGACATGCTTTTGGGGGGCATGTGTACACAGAGGAAACTCATAATTATCTTGCAAGATTAAATCTATCTAATTCTCATATCTCACCTTCTGATTAAAGGGCAGAGTTACTGACTCTGGGGTCGCTGTTAAAAAGGGAGCTCAGCAGAGTTTTCTCCCTATTTTCCACCAACTATAAAGCATCTGCACTTCTTTATACTTCATCATATCCTATTCTTCCCTCCTTTCCCCTTTACAACTTTATTTCGTGTATTGTCTTCTCATTAGATTGTAAACATATAGAGAACATGAATTGTCTTTGTTTTTATTTATAACATCCTCTGTATTTAGCAGTGTTTGGCAGATAGTAGACACTTAATAAATATTTATTGACTATCACTGATTGCATATATATTGTATATATGCAACATAAACATGCATATATATAAATAGCAATCAATAAATGTGCATTGGATGAATTCAAGTTGTTTTTTGTTTGTTTGTTTTAATTTGCTTTTATTTTTGAAGGATTAATTCCAAAGCAACACACTTTTGGGGTGGAATGTAGACATGACAACAGGTAAAATATTTGACAGCAAAATCATATATCTTAGTGTTTTACATGAACACTGGTTTTCTGAATGAAATTTCATAGCAGAATGAGCCTGTTGAATTACCTCTGTAAATAAACTTTAATCTCCTTCATAATCTAGTGAGTTGTCTAGATTTATTATTATATCCCTACTACCTAAAAGGACTCTAGAGATTGCTGTATGCCAATATAATGCACAGTACATGTTAGTAAATATTATCTACCTTTAATTTATGTAGCTTTTTATCAGTTCATTGATGTATGGAATTCAAATTCATATTCACAATAATAGGTATTGCTATGTTGTATATTAAAAGCAGCAGGTGGTAGATTTATTTTGTTTTCATATCACAACAGATACATATTTATCTTGTACCTTATTCAAAAATTATGCAACTATCACATGAAGAAATATATTAGATATAATATTTGAAGAGAATAGAAAAGCAGTTTGGTATACTGGATAGAGTGCTAGACTTGGAGACAGGAAAACACATATTTAAATACTGCCTCTGACTTATTGTGTGACTATGTACAAGTAGTAACTTTATATCTCTTAATCTAGGCAAATTGGATTCTTATCTTGTAGATTGCATATGCAAATTGTGCTAAATAACATCTTTGATAAAAAGATAGCAGTTATATTTTATATATCAAACGTTAGTAGTATTTTTTTTCTCTGCTTTTTGCTGAGGCAATTGAGGTTAAGTGACTTGCCCAGGGTCACACAGCTAGAGAATGTTAAGTGTCTGAAACCAGATTTGAACTCATGTCCTCCTGACTTCAGGACTGGTGCTCTATCCACGGCACCAGCTAACTGCCTCTTTAGTAGCATTCTCATATATATTATCTTATTTGAGCCCCATAACCTCCACATGAGGTAGCTAATGTAGATATTAAAAGACCCCTTTTTTTATGGGGAAACTGAATTCCAGAGAAATGATTAGCCCTAAGACACATAGCTAGCATGAAGTTTATATAAGATTTTCATTGTTTGAAAAAAAATCATATTGATAGCAGCTATAGATAATGGGTCTGCCTTTTTTTGATGCAACTTATTTCTGTCAAAAATAATAATATATAATAAATTCAGATTGGTTACTACAAAGGCCAAAAACTAGTTTAATAGCTTTTTAGAAATGCCTTTAGAGAAGCAGTACAAATCTATTCAATATGCTTTTCCCCACTTTCATAACTTCCCTGTCCTCAACAAGCAGGTCTAATCTCCTTTTTGTCCATACCCTATTTCCAAAGTAATTTTAATAAATGCCAAATACTTTAGTGAATGAAGCAAGACAAGGGTTATGGAGATAGAAAGAGGGTAAATAAGTTGTGTTAGCTTCAGGGACAGTAGATTGAAGGACTGGATCCCCCTGTAAGACAAAACACCAAGATTAAATTAAAACAAAACTCTTATTTTAAAATATTTTTAAAAGAATTTTTAATTTAATTTTAGTACATTTTAATAAAGATTGTTAATGAAATGCTTTTGGAAATTACTTAATAACAGTACTTAAAGTAAGAAAATGCTTAACTAAATTATTTCATATCTTTTTTTTTTATTATGGGCAATTTTTTTAGCCAAAAAAAGAAAATAAGGATTTTTAAATATAAGCGAATGTCACTTCAAAATTATAAAGTAAGAAAGTTAACCCAGTTTTATTTTTATTTTTTTTTTCATTTCAAGGTATCTTGGTCTAAAAATGTAAAATGCTATAACATTGACAAAAGTACGTACTTTGTTCTTATTTCTATCAATTTTCAAGAAAAATTTTGGTATACTATAGACAAAATGAATTTGGTCCCTGAAAATCAGAAATGAGACATTTTTATGAAGAAATGTTTTGTCTGGGCTATACCAGCTATACCAGCCAACCACTGAACACTTGGAACCCAGCCTGGAGTTTTCTTTTTGATTAGATAATTTCTTTACTAACTTCCTCTTCTCCATCAAGCAGGTTGAAGGGGAAGAGCTTGACTTATGTCCTTTTCATATAATTCAGTTCTATTCTTTCATGAATATTTCATTTCACTCTTAATAGGGTGAACTTATTCCTTTCTTCAGGGCTAGCATATTCCACTGCCTCTATGACTTTCTTTCCCTTCCCAATGCTGCTACAAAACGTCCATGTCCTGACACATCATCCAAAATGTAATGTGAAAATGGCCTTTACTGAAAATTTTCAAAAGATGTTAATTCATTTCCAACTTTAGAAAGAAAATAAATTGAGAAAGGTATTATTTCAAGGTTTCTGAAGTAAAAAATCAGAATACTTTAAGAAGCATACTGAATTCTTTGATGAGGAAATTCATGCATGCCTCAAGTCATATCATTCAAATGAATTAGTTTATTTTCTTTACACCAGTCTTAGTAATATAAAAATGTAAAAGAAGATGAACTGATAAATATAAGAAATCCTTGAATCAGGGAAAATGATTTTGTATTACATTTTTTAAAAACCCTAGTTCTGTACCTTTAGATGTTTCAGATAAATTGAATGTTTCTATTTATCCTTCATGATGGCTTATGTAAGTATTATATCAACATCAAGATGTCATTCATTTTGCACCAGGGAGAAAAGATAGACAAGTAAAAAGATAAATAATTGGCTAGATGAGATAATTTATATAGATAAGGGATAGTCTATTATCTATGTAACATTCATTGTATGCATTGTATGCATGTGTGGATGGATAGTTAACTAGCTAGCTAGCTAGACATCTACCTAAATTTATAATTGTAATCACATATCTATTTGCATATCTATCAATCATCTATCTGTCTATACATATATGAATGGACATGTGACATAGATAGAGAGCTGGCTTCAGAACCAGAAAGAGCTTAGATCTAAATTCTGCTTGTGATATATACTGACTGATAAATACTTTTTTTGTATAAATATAACACAGCATGTACTGTAGACTTGTGAAGAATTGTTGGCTCAAGGTGTTTTGAGCCTCATACAGGCCTTTAACTTTTGCCACCCATACTCTCTTATACCCTTCCACCTTTCCTACCACACATAAACTTCCACAAAAAAAGTTGTTGTAGGGAAACATGATCATAAAGTTTCTTTTACACACTTACAGTATATATACTGATATATACTTTTTGGTATTTATACTGATATATACTTTTTCCTGGGGAAAAATTGCTTAATTTTTATTATTCCAAAAAACTGACTACCTATATCAGTTTATTAGAAATGCTGATTTCCATTTATATAAAAGGTACACAGTTTTTAGAACCATGAAATCAAAGTTTTCTTCCAATTTTTTTTGGGGGGAGGGGGTTATCCATATAACTATCCACCTATTATTGATAAACTTTTTCTCTTTGTTATTAAGTAGAGGAAAAACATAACTCTCTTTGATTAAAAATCCAATATGATGAGCAAAGAAATATATATATATATATATATAATACATATGTATATATATACATACATACATACGTATTTATATAATGTATACACATGCACACACACATACACACATTATATATATATATATATATATATATATATATATATATATATAAAATCAGCAAGTGGTCAATTTGATTTTATCAAGGGCAACTTAATTTTAATGACAATTCTTAGAAAATGGAATCCAAATCTTTAACATTAATAAGTACTTTGCTTATTAAAGCCAGAGAAGTTTTAAGTTTGCCCTACAGACTGCAGGGAATAAATGACATTTGTTGAATAGGAAAATAATATGGTTGCTTAAGGAAAATCACTTCAGCACTGGTATGGAAAATTTATTATTTTGAGGAGAGACTTGAGGCAAGTATACCAATTAGGAAGCTGTTGCAAAAGGCTAGATGAGAGATGATAAAGGCCGATGATTGTGAATAGACAGTAGAATCAAGAGATACTGTGAAGATAGAATACAAATTATTGCATATGTGGGGTAAGGAGAACTGAAGAATTGAGAGGAAAAAAAAAGAACTAGGTTTGTAAGAGTGGCAAATCATGGTGCCCTCAGCAAAAATAAAGAATTTTGCTGGAGAGGGATACAATTAATTCTATATTTAATTATTTGGCATTTTTTCTTTGGTCATTGAGGTACTTTAAATATAGGAAATAATTTATTTTCAAACCTTCAATTTTTTCTCTATTAAGCGATATGAGAAACAAACAATTACATTACAACAGATCATTAAAGTTCTGAAAGCTGTTTATTTTTAAGCTTATACTGGAGATAAATTTATGCTATGTTGGTTACAAGATAAGTACTTAAAGTCCAGGAGAGATTAAGGTGGAATCAAGGTCTTAGTGCTCTGTGGTCACCAGCTAGGAGATAGGAGCAAGATATCCTGAGGCATAAACAAAGTCCAAAGGTGGTCATTAATGAGTGGCTATGCCAGCTCAGTGTCAATAAATTTAGCCAAGGTTCAATACACAGGGATTCTCATGGAGATCAAGGTGAGGAACACAGCATGTATTGTAGACTTGTGAAGAATTGTTGACTCAAGGTGTTTTGAGCCTCCTTCTGGCCTTTAACTTTTGCCACCCATACCCTCTTATACTCTTCCACCTTTCCCACCACACATAAACTTCCACAAAAAAGTTGCTGTAGGGAAACATGATCATAAAGTTTCTTTTACACACTGAATCAAAATAGCCAACCTGTTCTTTCATTAATCCCTAAAACATATCTATGCTCAGAAATATTTTTAAAATTATATTTGCATCTTTTTCTAAAAATGATTTTAATACAGGAGCAACATTTCAATTTGTTCCAATAAAATTGTAGTGCTTGGGTGAAATTCTGTTTTCATCATTTTATTGCAACAGGAGATTTTTGAACCCTAATGCCTGTGAGTCAGATATGTTCCATTTCACCTGTCTATAAGGGTCTTCAGCTATTTTAAGAGGGTTTGGGGTGTATAATCTCTGCTACTGGCTCAAGCCCCCCTCCCCCATTGCTTATGTTTCCTCAATTTAAGGAGATCCCCAGTATTGTCCAATCATTGGGCCATCTGAGTATCAGAATAGAGAAGTAAGCATCCTCTTAATACCAGAGGGCTATAATTTCAATGTACAACCTATCCCACACACACATACAAACCACATGTCTAGAAGCATTATTCTCCTTAGATCCCTCTCAGTCTAATGGGGAAGAATAGGATTAGGTTCACAGTTGAACTCAGTTTAGATATAGGAAAGTTTCACAAAATTCCATTTCCAAAAGGAATTAGCTGGGCTTAGAAGTTCTGGGCTAGCTTCCAGATACCCTAGTTTCTCAGGAATTCCTCCTAGGTTGGCAGCTATATGTATTCTTAGATCCTGCCTCCAAGGTTGCCATGGCTTAAGCTCCAGGGTTTAAGGACTTCACCTCCTTTGTCTAGTTATGAAAAAAACAAACAAAATATGCCAAAATCTCATTTTCAGAGCCACGGGATCTAAAAGAAAGAGGAAAGAGAGATCTTTCTCCTTGCTGCCCCCAGCTTCATGCATGGTACCTAAGTTGTAGATTTTGTTCAATTATCACATACATTTTTGCATCACAGAATTATTGATATACTATTTTATTACCTTTAGTAAGAAATCTCAAATTTTGGGATTATATTTATGTAAAAAACAATCTTCAAATAATGCTAGCCTATACTTATTTTCTGTTTTTTATCATTCTAGATTTTAACTCTCTTCAATGACAATCTTAATTATTCTATTTCAATATTCTTTCTCTATGTGAATGTATCTTTAGTTTTCCTTTTGACCTCTTTTGAGCTCAAAACCAGTATGTTCAGTTATTAATGAGACACATTCTATTTGTCCTATCAGAATATCAAATTCAAAGCATTAGAAATTCAGGTTTCAGGAATGAAGCTGATGCAGGCTAGTGGTCTTAAGTATGATAATGGAGAAAAATGTGGCACTCACCCATCCAACAGTTAATAAAAAGACATCTACTAAGTTGTAGGAAGAGAAAGGTGTTAAACAAGAACATGTTGAGAATATACTGAGTAAATTCAGCCAGACAAAACTCTCTTTTCTGATTTGCCCATAGTGGTTCTACCAGTCAAGAATCTGAGCATTCATAGAGTTTTTCAGGTCTGTCATATACTCAAAAAACCAAGAAATAATATCAACTTTTTAAGGTTTCGAAAACTCCCTTAAACAATCAATATTTAAGAATGGCTTCAACAATTAAAGAAAAAAATAGCTCAACTGGCATGAAGAAATGGTTTGGGATATTTTTTTCCCACAGAAAAGTCATCATCTATTTACCTAAACTTTTTCCCCCTCATTGTAAGAAGACTTCAAAAATTTACTCTTTATTTATGACAATAACAACAAAATTTAAAAGTTCCCATGTTTATAATCTTGGTATTATTTTTGATTGAGGCAGAGAAGATATACAGTGTATAAAGTGCTGAGCTTAGAGTCAGAAAAACTGAAGTTAAATTCTGCCTCATATATTTACTAACTGTGTGAACTTCAGTTAGTCATGTAACTTCTGCCTCAGTTGCTTCATCTATAAAATGGGGATGTAATAGTACTTACCTTCCAAGTTTATTGCGAGGATAAATGAAATCATACTTATAAAATAACTTGCAAACCTTAAAATGCTGTGAAAGTATTATCTATGTTGTTCAGCCTCTTAGCTGACATTTCATTTCTTATGATTAATCAGTTAAAAGGTTGACTCAATTTCACCTCTGAAACTATTCCTCCACCCTACCTTTTTTTTTCTATTCTTTTTTTTTTTTTTGCTTTTTGCTGAGGCAATTGAGGTTAAGTGACTTGCCCAGAGTCAGAGGGCTAGGGAATGTTAAGTGTCTGAGACCAGATTTGAACTCAGGTCCTCCTGAATTCAGGGCTGGTACTCTATCCACTGCACCACCTAATTGCCCCTCTATTCTTTCTTCTACCATTCTAGTATATGTCTCCAAAAATTCCTTATTAGTACCACCTGAATAATTGTTCCATTCATAGAATCACAGATTATTTGATTTTTTGGAGAACTCATAGGTCATGTAAGACTAAAACATGCTACCTCTGTTATAGTGGGAAGATGTGGATTCAGAATCTGAGAACCTGTATTTTAGTGCTATTTTCTATTTTCTGTGTGATTTTTAAACTTAAACTCAAGTCATTAGTACCAGATTTATAAAATAAATAAGTTCCAAAGTCCTTCTAAACATATGATCTTAAATCAAATTACCCTGAATGCAGTGGCTACATTGTCAATCTAACTCTCATAGCATAATAGAGGATAAGGAATAAAGTGTGTCAAGACTGAGATTTTTCTTGGAAATTGGAAAGACTCTAGAATTAAAAAATGAATTATGTCAGCAGTGTTAAAGCTGATTAGGGCCTTTAAATGTGAAATAACTTAGTGTCATCATTTTAGAACTGGAAAGGACCTTAGAGATGATCTAGTCAATCCCTTTATTTTACATGTGAAATGGTTTACATTCTGAAACATGCATCTGAAACTGTAGGATTCAGTAGAGAGAGTATTTGAAACCACATCTTCTGACTCTAAACTATGTTCTTTCCACTTTACTATGATCATGATCTAACAAAACTAGGACCAAAGAAAAATTGCTAGGGATGTTGAATTAATAACAATCCTCAGTTTTATGTAGTTTGGGTTTTTTTGGAATTTCCTTTAATTGTATGACAAAACTATAGATGAATTGGTAGTAAAGGAGAGGGCAACAGAACAAAAGCTTTATCACTAAAAAGGCTCAGGGAAAAAGAGAATAAAATTTCAATTCTCATTTGCTTGTTTTCTCTAGCAAAATGGGCAATCCTTACACTTAGGACAAAATAAAATAACACAGAAAAATGATACTCAAGAGAAATCAAAAGATAGGGAAAAACTATTTACTTGCCATGGAAGATTTCAATTCTCTTGGTCTAGATGAATTACTTTTTTCTTAAAGTATTAAAAGAACTGCATAATTGTTTATCTGTCTGTGATATTTAAAAATTCTAGAGAAATGGTATAAATTCTTAGGATTGAAGGATGGGGAAAATTTCAGTTTTCAAAATTTAGCAGGCTAAGCCATTCAGTCAAAATCACATAAAATTTCATAGGAATAACTGGAGTCTTCTATTTTTACTCAAAAAAGACTTTCAAAAATATGATTGAGAAAGTGTAGTAATACTTGTAATGGTACTAGTAGTAGTAGTAGTAGTAGTAGTAGTAGTAGTAGTAGTAGTAGTA
>JAJPUD010018405.1:0-28762 GCA_023553655.1 Myrmecobius fasciatus | reverse complement strand
AAAAAAAAAGTATTCTGTGAAGGGAGTCCATAGACTCCCAGATTGCCAGTGAGGTCCAGGACCTACACACAAAAAAGGTTAAGAACTTCTGTTCCAAATTTCTTGACATTTTAATGTTTCGCATTTGCTCATCTTTATCTTTCTTTACAACTGCCCACTACCTTTTCTGACTTTATCTGCCGAATTGAGATAATACCTGTACTGTCTACATAGAGTTATCAGAATCAGATGAGAAAATGTAAATGAAGTGCTTTATAAATTTTAAATTGCTATTATAAGTTGAAGTTATTATGGTAATGACATATTCCTTGCAAGTTTTCTTCCTAATGAGGTAAAGGGTGGGACAAGACTGTAGAAATCAAAGAGATGGATAATAGCTCAGTCTCCCATTGCATTTGCTATGGATCCCCAGAGTCCTATAGCTTCAAATAGCAGTCATCATAAATGTGGGATTGAGGGAAAAGTGGAAGAGGGGAAAGGGTGGGCTTGAATTATGGAAAAGTTGATTTCTTGGAGTTCATAGTCCTATTGGCCCACACCAATAAGGACAGAACATCCTTGTTCTCTCTGTATCCAATCTAGCAAAATCTATTGTCCAGCAGGATGGAATATGTGGGAAGAAGGTCCTTTTGACCCCTGAGATGGCTTTACAAAGCTGAATTTCTGGCTCATCTCCTGAATTAACAATGTACTTGGCTATGGGAAATAATGCATCTGAACAGGTCAGACTTGGTGTCTGAAAGTGTACAAAGGAGAAGATGTTGAAGTATTGATGCTGAGCTACCCAGGCTCATGGCTACTCAATCAAGATCCCCTTTGCTTTACTCTTCATGCAGTGCCCTCCATTTCCTTCCATATAAAAAGCAGGATCCTCTGACTTATTGCTTCTCTGAACCAAATAACATTCTCACCCCTTCTCTGGTGGCTGTTTTTGTGATCTGTCTGATACAGAAACAGAAGCTTGGGAGGAGAGGGGAGATAGGAGTTTATTCTTTAAGAAAGAGTTCTTATCTTGTTCAATATATTTTGTCCCTTTCACCTTTAGTTTCAGCATCCCTGTATTTATTTCTCACAATAATTTTCCTAATTCCCAATCCATCTGTCTCCCCCTCCCTGGTTCTCCCAGTCTCTCTGATTTCCCCTTCCCCCCTTTCTTCCTCAGCTGCCCATTTGTTTCCATCCTCCCTGTGTTTGCTTCCTCTAAACACCTCTCTTTCACAGCCATGTGCCTGACACTGGCCGGTGAATCTCTTCAGCCTCACTCAAACATGTCTCTTTTTCTGTTTCCTCTGCAGCAAGCCCCGCCCAACACGGACTGGCGTTTCTCTCAGGCCCAGAGACCAGGCACCAGTGGGTAGGTAGTTCTACTATTTTTCATTTCCTTTGAAAATTTTCCCTTGAATTGGGAGAAGGGTGAAGCCTGAGGTTAGGGACAAAATACAAATATTTCTCCCCCTGTCTCCTTGGCCACACACACACACACACACACACCCTTGATTTCAGGAGTTGGGATAAATAGCTTCTGAATCCAAAAGGAGGGGAAACCTGCCTAGACACTTTTAACATATCTTTTTTTCAATTCCCTCTCCTATTTCTCAGAATATACTCTGGGGAGCCTGTGGATTTCGTTAGTAAATTCCCAG
This sequence comes from Myrmecobius fasciatus, assembly GCA_023553655.1. NCBI lineage: Eukaryota > Metazoa > Chordata > Mammalia > Dasyuromorphia > Myrmecobiidae > Myrmecobius > Myrmecobius fasciatus. The sequence continues at coordinate 27,119 of JAJPUD010018405.1, read as the reverse complement.
GATGATATTAAAATGGGGATTAAGTGACCTTATCCCTGCTCCCCCCAATCCCCAGATAATGAAAACAGTCTGTCAATATACACTGATCCAGAGGGGCTTCTTCTGTCTTGGTCACTTCTCTATTCATCACCCTTTTCCCTAAACCCATTTTGTCATCAATTGGGGGGGGATCCCTTCTTGACTCTAATCTCTGTGGAGGGATCCAGAGTATATCCATCCTTTGGGTAAAAAAGATGGAAGGTTATTCTATTCCCCTCTCCTGATTCCAAGATTTTGGCATGGAATCAGAGTCTATTTTGACCCTCCATTTCAGGCAGAGCTCAGAAAAACAGCAGACAGCAGCAATAGGCAGCTGGTTTCTCCCAGAAACACAGAGCAATGGAGGGGAGAGGGGAGGATGGGCGGTGGTGGAGGAGGAGACACTGCAGAGATGGGAAGGAAAAGCTCTGTAGAGGGCAATGGGAAATTGCCCTCTGAAGGAAGAAATGGAGCATTAATGCTGAGATGTCCTCAATTATCATTTGTCTTTCCATTTTCTTTGTTTATTTCTGTTTCTGTGCCTTGATCTATTTCTCTGTGTTTCCCTGTTTATTTCTTAATCTCTGTTGAACTGTGGTGTCCTTTTTGATTGGGTCTGTTTCCCACTAGACTTCCCATCCTCCTCCATCTCTGTACATGTCAGTCTCTGCTTGTCTCGTATGTATTAGAGCAAACATACACATTCTCATATATGAGATTGCTTCTCCTTGTTGCTCATATTCCATCTCTGATCCCATTGATAAAAGTAGACACTCTGAATTGGAATCAGTCTACTTGGAGCAGTGTGTGTGTGTGTGGTTGATGTTGGGGAAGGGAATCTTCTTCCCACTAAATCCAGATTGTCTGTGGACTGCTTCAGGGCCCCCTGGTAAGAGTTTATGAGTGTCTCTCTGCTAAAGAGTAGGCGATTGTGAGATTGTGGGGGTGGGGATGAAGAGGATGTAGTAAGAGAGAAAGCCATAGGGAAAAAGAGTTAGCATGCTCACTGAAACTCAGACTAGGGAAGAAGTTTTGGATATAATGGAATCCTACTCAAGCTTCTGTGGCACAATGAGAAGTACTAAATTTGGAATCAGTGGTAGAGATTTCAAATCCCTTGCTCTACATAATCTCAGGCAAGACTTAATTTCTCTGGGATTCATCTACCTGTTCCCCATGTCCCTACCTTTATAGGCCCTCATGGAGCAAGTCTAAGGCTAATCCTTTTCTCTTTTGGCAATTTTGTCTCCCACCCTTGCAATAATATAGAACTTCCAACAATAGTCACTGATGCTTCCTGGACATTGGAAACCCAAAGCATTTTGTTGAAAGAGATAACAATAACAGCAGTAACAACAAACATAATATGTCTGTGTTTGAGCTAACTTCATTTTCATACTCCCTTAGATGAAAGCCTCAGATCCTAAGGAAGTGCACTATGGACAGTTAGCCTCACTCTTATATTTAGAGTTCCATTATTGGGAGACAGGGGGGAAGGGATCTCCTTTGTAGTCGCTAGATTGGAGGTTCTTAATTGAGATTGTGAACTTGTTTTTTTTTTTTTTTAATAGTCTGAAAGCTGCATTTCAATATAATTAGTTTTCTTTGCTATCCTATGTATTTTAAATTATGCATTTAAAAAGGTATCTCTTGAGCAGGGACCCAGAAGCTTCACTAGACTCTTAAAAAAAAGGTTAAGAACTTCTGCTCTAGATCAGGGTTTCTTACATTTTTTCCACTCATGAACCCTTTTGCCAGGTATGAAGGTATATAAAATAGGTATAAAAACCAAACATTTACTAATAATAAATCATAATTTTGACCCCACATTCAGTTATAAAATGCCATATGGACAGTTTAAGAAGCTTTTCATTTAGATGATCAAAAGTTTTCTCAGCTGCCTATACCTAGGGATTTAAAAAAAGCAAAAGGAGGTTGGAGGAAGATTTCCTCCCATAAAAAGCTTCATCTTGGGTTCTTTCCCAATTTCCCAAATTACTTCTACTCCCCACTCTTTTTTAGCATAACTAGTTTTGTGTAAACAATGAAACTTTTCCTACAGTAGAAGGCAATTTAGGTTACTAACTACAGTGAGATAGGGACTAGACTTGTGATTTTATTTTTATAGGAAATGCCCTCTACCCAGGCAGGTTAGCATCTTCTCTGAAATTTATAGTGTAAGAGAATTGTCTCAGATGTTAAACGACTTATCTAGAGTCACATGGTCAGTATACATCAGAGTTAGGACATAAACCCAGGTCTATTACACCATCACACTCAAGGTCTATCAGTGGCAAAGATGCTGCCAGCTTTATACAACTGAAAGCAACAGGACAGTTTTACACTGTTCAACTAGCTGAGTTCAGGTTTAAAGCGCCCATTGCTATCATTGTCACTTTAAGTGACACCTTTAAGATGATTAAACAGATCTGTCTGGATTCTCTATTATTTTCATTAGTTCTTAATATCCTTTCCTATTTGGCTCCTAATAATCTATTCCATAATTACTCCATTATTATAGCTAGTAGTTTTCACTTATATACTGGAGAATCCATTTTTCTCTGGCCTCTGGAGTACTATTCTGGCTTCTGTATTTCATATATGCATATATATGTATATGTGTGTGTATAATACATAAATTTTATATATATATATATATATATATATTATATATAAACTGTGAGCAAATCCCTTCTATTCATTGGGCTTCAGTTTCCCCATCTATGAAGAAAAGGGGTAGAATAGGTAATTCTAAGTTCTTTTAGCTGATGTACTAAGATTCCCAGTTCTAGTGTTCCCCATTCCCTAGATTTGGAAGATCTTAGTCCCTTAATTCTAATCTATCTTCCTGATCATCTTCACTTCTAAAAGCCCTAGTGGGGTTTCACCTAGTGAGAATCACCACACTGCTCTATCACTAATTCCATATCTATACTATAAGACTGATTAAGACTGATTTCCTTTATGGCTTAAACAGTACTTGTTTTTTTTTTTATCTCTTCTTTCTGATGAATTTAGCTTATGGTTCCATTTTTTTTTTTTTTTGCTTTTTGCTGAGGCAGTTGGGGTTAAGTGACTTGCCCAGGGTCACACAGCTAGAGAGTGTTAAGTGTCTGAGGCCAGATTTGAACTCAGGTCCTCCTGACTTCAGGGCTGGTGATCTATCCACTGAGCCATCTAATTGCCCCTATGGTTCAATTTTTGTTGTTTTTTTTTGTTTTGTTTTTTATTAATACTTTTTATTTGAAAAACATATGTATGGGTAATTCCTAAACATTAACCCTTACAAAGCTTTCTGTTACAAAATTTTCCCCCCTACTCCCCACCCCTCCCCTAGATGGCAGGATATCCACTACATGATAATTATGTTAGAATACTTAAGAAATCGAATATATGTATAGTTATTGCATCATTTTTTGTGCAGGAGAAATCATATCTACAAGAAAGAATAATCCGATAAAGGAAATACAATGCAAGCAAACCTCAATAGAGAACATGAAAATGTTATGTTGTGGTCCACATTTCACATCCCTCTCTCTGGGTGTATATGGCTCTCTTCACCGAACAATTGGAACTGGTTTGAAGCATTTCATTGTTGAAGAGAGTGATGTCCATTAGAACTGATCTTCATACAGTATTGTTGTTGCCATGAATAATGATCTCCTGGTTCTGCTCACTTCACTGAGCATTAGTTCATGCAAGTCTCTCCAGGCCTCTCTGAAATCGTCCTGCTGGTCATTTCTTACAGAACAATAATATGCCATAACATTCATGTACCATAATTTATTCAGCCACTCTCCAATTGATGGGCATCCTTTCAGTTTCCAGTTTCTAGCCACTACAAAAAGGGCTGCCACAAACATTCTTGCACATGTGGGGCCCTTTCCTTCTCTTATGATCTCTTTGGGATATAAGCCCAATAGAAACACTGCTGGGTCAAAGGGTATGCATAGTTTGATAATTTTTTGAGCATGGTTCCAAATTGCTCTCCAGAATGGCTGGATCTGTTCACAGCTCCACCAACAATGCATCAGTGTCCCAGTCTTCCCACATCCCCTCCAACATTCATCTTTATCTTTTCCTGTCACTTTAGCCAATCTGACAGGTGTGTAGTGGTACCTCAGAGTTTTCTTAATTTGCATTTCTCTGATCAATAGTGATTTGGAGCACCTTTTCATATGATTATAAATAGTTTTAATTTCCTCATCTGAAAATTGTCTGTTCATATCCTTTGACCATTTATCAATTGGAGAATGGCTTGGTTCAATTTTTGGAAAAAAAAAAAAAAAAACAACCTGCAACTAAAATTATTTACAACTGCTGTTGTTTTGGTTCAGCTTACCTCTCCTTATGTTTCCCTAAGATATGTAAATTTAGAGATAAAGGGAAGCTTAGAGTTCATTTAGTTCAACCCTCTCATTTTGCAGACAAATTAAGTGAATTGCCCAGGATCACACAATGAATAAACAATAGAGTAGGTATTCAAATAGAGATCCTTTGACTCAAAGCCCATCCTTTCCCTATACCAAAGCCAATTCCATAGACTTCTTCATTACACAATACAATTTCTATATTTCCTTTTTAGCTTAAAACTCCACATGTGTATGTATACACACACACACACACACATATATATATAAACACAGACAAAATTCTAGCCTCTGACTGGGTTGTCTACCCTGAATAAAAAATTCCCTCTTGTGGAGAGGATTTTTTTCATTAAACCATAATTATACCTTAGCCCCACTTTAACCAAGCTTTCCGACTGCCCAGCTTCATGGTTCCTCCAAGCTCAGAAGAAGTACATCTGCCCTTGAAGTTGTTCTCAGACGTCCAGCTTGAGGGGAAATAATTACTTCCTTCCCCTTCTCCCCAACATCTCCCAGACCTGGCACTAAATTTGGTTAAATGACCCATCCCAGGGCCCTTCCCTCCCAGATTCCAAAGCTTCCTCCTTTCCCCATCCCCAAGGAGCTGGCTGGCTGCCTGGCTGCCTGCCTGTAACCGCTTCCTTGGGGCATCCCCAGCCCCTAGCATCCTGCCCAACGCCATGCTTTGCCCGCCTTCCTTTACCCCACAGCTGTTAGCCCCACATCACTGCCCTGTCTCTTCTCACACCTCAATGGGCTATTCTTGGGGCTACTCCCCCCTCCCCCAGCTGCCCCTTTCAGCCTCCTTAGTCCCAGTCAGCCCTGCCTGAGGCCTAGCTTTCTGGACCTATCATACTCTTCTCACATACAGCAGGGGGCTGGTAAGAGAAACCCAGGCTGGGAATGGGGACTTCTGGGGTCAAATGGGGCTGAGTGTGAAGTGCTTGTAGAAATTCAGTCACATGGCCATGAAGGAAGTGTGCCCATCTCCAGGAAGGAAGGGAGAGATTTTTCTAAGGCCCTGAGTCCTAGGTAAGAGGTCAGAGAAATTGGACTCTCTGCCCTTTGACCCCTTGTCATGTTTTCTCTTTTAATATCAGTTGGCAAAATGTGTGTGTGTGTGTGTGTGTGTTGGGCAGTTCTGGGGAGGTGAGGCTCTCTGTTCAGAGTTCTGTTCACTGCTTGGGTTGGCCATTAGCAGTACCAGCCTTCAGAGAAAGGACGAAATGTCAGGAAAGATAAGGGCCAGGAGAGACCTTAGAGACCATCGAAGACAGCAGCCTTGTTTTATAGATAGTTACACACACACACACATCACACATATATACACACTTATACACATATATATATACACAAATACATACACATATATACATACCATACACAAATACACACACATATATACAAACACACACAAATACACACATATATACACACAGACACACATATAAATACACATACTTATATATACACATAGACATACACACATGCATACAATACATATGTGTACATACATATACACATAAATATACACACATAGACACATGCACATGCACATGTGCACACATGTATACACACAAATACACACATATACACATTTATATATACACATATACACACATATATATGCAGATATACACACACATATATATACACACATAAATATACACACACACATATATACACACACACATACATAATGAGGCCCAGAGATGGAGAAACAGCTTACTTGATGTGATCAAATGAGATACTATTTGCAAAAAAGCACTTAGTGCAGTGGTTGGCCCATGGTAGACACTATACAAATGTGTTTTTCCTTTCTCTTCCCTTCCTTCAAAGTTACTAGCTTTAATGGCATCTGTAGACTGGTGTCCTGTCACTGAAAGGCATAAGCCTCTTGCTTTGCAGTTCAGTCTTCAGTCTTCCTTCCTCTATATTATACATCTGAAAATTGCTGTCTAACCTTAATCACTGAATGGATGAAGCCTCAGTCAAACTGAAATCTGTTAAAGACCTTAGCTTAAAAAGGCCAAGTTTCCCACTGCATCCAGGGCCATCTCCAGTTTTGCTAATCCATATCTTGCCACTGGCCCCGGTTGGTTCCAGTGTAGAAAGTGAGGCAGGTGACCTTGCACAGTCCTCCCTGACTTAAATCCCTTTCACTTGTATGTTATGGCGTCACCTCCCTGATCTCATGGTCTCTTTGAGAAGAAAAGACAACAACATCTGAAAGTACTCAGTTGAGATGCTGTTAGAATGAAACAGGTGAAATTTGGATTTCCTATTTTTTGGTCATTTTTCGGCAAAAAAAAAAAAAAAGTAATCTTGAGATTGTCCATTGCTCTCAAAGACCACCATGGCATCAGGGAGTTAGTGCCATGGTATGCAAGTGAATTAGATTTAAGTGAGAGAGGGCTATATGAGGTCACCTGCCTTATTTTCCCTTCTGGAGCACCTAGGTCTAGTGTACAGATATAGATTAGGATGACTGCAGATGGCCCTGGATGCAGTGGGAAACCTTGGCCTTTTTTTTTTTTAATTAAAGCTTTTATTTGCAAAACATATGCATGAGTAATTTTTCAACACTGACCCTTGTAAAGCTTTCAGTTACAAATTTTTCCCTCCTTCCCCCCTACCCCCACCCCTGGATGACAGGTAATCTAATACATGTTAAATATGTTAAATTATATGACAAATCAAATATATGTATACATATTTATACAGTTATCTTGCTGTACAAGAAAAATCGGATCTACAAGAAAAAAAAAACCTGAGAAGGAAAACAAAATGTAAGAAAACATCAACAGAAAAAGTGAAAATGCAATGTTGTGGTCCATACTAAGATCCCACAGGCCTCTCCCTGGGTGTATGTGGCTTTCTTCATCACTGAACTGGAACTGGTTTGAAACATTTCATTGTTGAAGAGAACCATGTCCATCAGAATTGATCATCATATAGTCTTGTTGCTGTGTACAATGTTCTCCTGGTTCTGCTGATTTCACTCAGCATCAGTTTATGCAAGTCTCTCCAGGCCTCTCTGAAATCATCCTGCTGGTCATTTCTTACAGAGCAATAATATTCCATAGCATTCATATACCATAATTTATTCAGCCACTCTCCAATTGATGGGCATCCACTCAGTTTCCAGTTTCTAGCCACTACAAAAAGGGCTGCCCACAAACATTCTTGCACATGTGGGTCCCTTTCCTTCCTTTAAGATCTCTTTGAGATATAGGCCCAATAGAAACACTGCTGGGTCAAATGGTATGAACAGTTTGATAACTTTTTGAGCATAGCTCCAAATTGCTCTCCAGAATGGTTGGATCCGTTCACAGTTCCACCAATAATGTATCAGTGTCCCAGTTTTCCCACATCCCCTCCAACATTCATCGTTATCTTTTCCTGTCATTTTAGCCAATCTGATAGGTATGTAGTGGTATCTCAGAGTTGTCTTAATTTGTATTTCTCTGATCAATAATGATTTGGAGCACCTTTTCATATGACTAGAAATAGTTTTAATTTCATCATCTGAAAATTGTCTGTTCATATCCCTTGACCATTTATCTATTGGAAAGTGGCTTGAATTCTTATAAATATGAGACAATTCTCTACATATTTTAGAAATGAGGCCTTTATCAGAACCCTTAAATGTAAAGATAATTTCCCAATTTGTTGCTTCCCTCCTAATCTTGTCTGCATTAGTTTTGTTTGTGCAAAAAAATTTTTTTAAATTATTAAAACTTTTTATTTGCAAAACATATGTATGGGTAATTCTTCAACATTAACCCTTACAAAGCTTTCTATTACAAATTTTCCCCCCTACTCCCCACCCCTCCCCTAGATGGCAGGATATCCACTACATGTTAATTATGTTAAAATACTTGACAAGTCGAATATATGTATACATATTTCCACACATCATTTTTGTGCAAGAAAAATCATATCTACAAGAAAGAAAAATCAGAGAAAGGAAACACAATGCAAGAAAACATCAATAGAGAGCGTGAAAATGTTACATTGTGGTCCATATTTCACATTCCTCTCTCTGGGTGTATATGGCTTTCTTCAGTGAACAATTGGAAGTGGTTTGAAACATTTCATTGTTGCAAAGAGCCATGTCCATCAGAATTGATCATCATATAGTCTTGTTGTTGCCGTGTATAATGATCTCCTGATTCTGCTCATTTCACTTAGCATCAGTTCATGTAAGTCTCTCCAGGCCTCTCTGAAATCATCCTGCTGGTTGTTTCTTACAGAACAATAATATTCCATAACATTCATATACCATAATTTATTCAGCCATTCTCCAATTGATGGGCATCCATTCAGTTTCCAGTTTCTAGCCACTACAAAAAGGGCTGCCACAAACATTCTTGCACATGTGGGGCCCTTTCCTTACTTTATGATTTCTTTGGAATATAAGCCCAATAGAAACGATGCTGGGTCAGAGGGTATGCACGGTTTGATAACTTTTTTTTTCATCCCACCAAAAGATGCATTTATTATTTATTCACTCGTTATGAGTCACAATTAAAGAACATCAGAGTTGATCAACAAATATCTGTGTATGCCATGTAAATTTATTGTATGTTTATAATTTGTGGTTATAAAAATTATATTAGATTCTTAATTTTAATACTTGCATGATATTGAGCTACTCACTTGAATATTTGGGGCCCCACTCTCCACATCTATAAAAAGAGTAGGCTAGATTAAAGCACCTCTAAAGTTCCTTGCTGATATCAATCCATGAGCCTTTTCGATGATGTGTCTGCAAGGAGTAGATGGAAAGAGGTGGCAGAGTTCCAAAGAATTGTGATGGAAAGAGCCATCTGCATCCAGAGAGAGGATTGTGGGGATTGTGTGTGGATCACAACATAACATTTTCACTTTTTTTCTTTTTATTTGCTTGCATTTTGTTTTCTTTCTCATTTTTTCCCCTTTTGACCTGATTTTTCTTGTGCAGCATGATAATTGTGGAAATATGTATAGAAGAATTATATATGTTTAACATTTATTAGATTACTTACTGTCTACAGGAGGAGATGTGGGGGAAGGGAGGGAAAAATTTGGAACAAGCGTTTGCAAAGTTGAATGTTAAAGACTGCATATTTTGGAAATGAAAAACTTAAAAAAAAGAAAGAAAGAAACATGGCAGAGGGTGGAAGTATAATGAGTGATCATGTATAGCAAATTATAGGGGCTCAGTGACCAGATATTTCAAGAGGCTCAATGGCCTCAATTAGGAGTGACTGATCAAGGAAGATGTAGAAAATGGTGAAAAGAGGAAATTTAAGGGTCAAAGATAATGATCCCCAAAACTGACTCAAAGAGAAGCCAGTGGCCCCAGAGAGCTAAGAACAGAATCCTGGGATTTCAGAGTCAGGAAGGCTTGAGTCGAATCTTGCCTCAGATATTTAATAGCTGTCTGATCCTAGCTAAGTAAGTAAACTTCTGCCTCACTTTTCTCAATCTAAAAAATGGATAACAGCACCAACTTCCTAAGGTTGTTGTGAGACTCAACATGTAAGTGCTTTGCAGAACATAAAGAGCTAAATATATTAGCTACTATTATTATTCTCATTCTCAGTAATGCATGTGAAAATCCAAATCAAAAAATCTTTCAATGTATTTGTCTCCCACTATATGGCAACCTTCCACAAAAACATTGAGAAACATTGTAATTCATTAACAAAGAGGCCTTGCCTGAGCCTAGAGAAAAAAACCCTAAACAAGGGATTCTCAACACAGGGTCCATGAACTTTTAAAATATTTTGATAACTGTATTTCAGCATAATTGATTTTCTTTGTAACCCTATGTATTTTATTGAATACATTTTTAATTTATTTTTTTTACATGCACAAAAGTGAATTTTAATAAAGATTTCAAGAGAATAACAGAAATTTGTTAATCTTCACAAAGGTCTTTAGTGACCATCTTCTCTCCTTTTTTTAAATTTTGTTTTATTTGCAAAACATATGTATGGGTAATTCTTCAACATTAAACCTTACATAGCTTTCTGTTACAAATTTTCCCCCCAACTCCCCATCCCTCCCCTAGATGGCAGAATATCCACTACATGTTATTTATGTTAAAATACTTGACAAGTTGAATACATGTATACATATTTCCAAACTTGTCATTGTTGTGCAAGAAAAATCATATCTACAAGAAAGAAAAATCAGAGAAAGGAAACACAATGCAAGCAAACATCAATCGAGAGTATGAGAATGTTATGTTGTCGTCCACATTGGTCCACATTTCACATCCCTCTCTCTGGGTGTATATGGCTTTCTTCAGTGAACAATTGGAAGTGGTTTGAAACATTTCATTGTTGAAGAGAGCCATGTCCATCAGAATTGATCATCATATAGTATTGTTGTTGCTGTGTATAATGATCTCCTGGTTCTGCTCATTTCACTTAGCATCAGTTCATGTAAGTCTCTCCAGGCCTCTCTGAAATCATCCTGCTGGTCATTTCTCATAGAACAATAATATTCTATAACATTCACATACCATAATTTATTCAGCCATTCTCCAATTGATGGGCATCCATTCAGTTTCCAGTTTCTTGCCACTACAAAAAGGGCTGCCACAAACAATCTTGCACATGTGGGACCCTTTCCTTCTTTTATGATTTCTTTGGGATATAAGCCCAATAGAAATGCTGCTGGGTCAAAGAGTATGCACAGTTTGATAACTTTTTGAGCTTAGTTCCAAATTGCTCTCCAGAATGGTTGGATCCGTTCACAGTTCCACTAATAATGCATCAGTGTCCCAGTTTTCCCACATCCCCTCCAACATTCATCGTTATCTTTTCCTGTCATTTTAGCCAATCTGACAGGTGTGTAGTGGTACCTCAGAGTTGTCTTAATTTGCATTTCTCCTATCAATAGTGTTTTGGAGCACCTTTTTATATGACTACAAATAGTTTTGATTTCATCATCTGAAAATTGTCTGTTCATATCCTTTGACCATTTATTAATTGGAGAATGGCTTGAATTCTTATAAATATGAGACAATTCTCTATATATTTTAGAGATGAGACCTTTATCAGAACCCTTAAATGTAAAGATGATTTCCCAATTTATTGCTTCCCTCCTAATCTTGTCTGCATTAGTTTTGTTTGTACAAAAACTTTTTAACTTAATATAGTGAAAATTATCTATCTGGTATTCAATTAGGAGTTCCAAATCTTCTTTGGACATAAGTTTATTCCACCTCCACAGGTCTGAGAGGTAAACTATCCTATGTTCCTCTAATTTACTTATAATATCACTCGTTATATCTAGGTCATGATCCCATTTAGATCTTATCTTGGTATGTGGAGTTAGGTGTGGGTCAAGCCCTAATTTCTTCCACACTAGTTTCCAATTTTCCCAGCAGTTTTTGTCAAATAGTGAGTATTTATCCCAGAAGCTGGGGTCTTTGGGTTTATCAAACACTAGATTGCTATAGTTATTGCCTAGTTTTTCCTGTGATCCTATCCTATTCCACTAATCGACTACTCTATTCTAACCACTTAGCCGGTACCAAATGGCTTTGATGACCACTGCTTTATAACATAGAAACCCAGGCCTTTTTAAGCTAAGGTCTTTAATAGGTCTCATTTTGACTGAGGCTGCACCCATTCAATGATTAAGGTTAGACAGCAATTTTTAGATATACAGTATATAAGAATGAAGACTGAACTGCAAGGTAAGAGGTTTATGTCCTTCAGTAATAGGAGACCAGCCTACAGATGCCATTAAAGTTAGTGATTTTGAAGGAAGGGAAGAGAAAGGAAAAACACATTTGTATAGTGCCTACCATGTGCCAACCATTGTGCTAAATGCTTTTTGCAAATATCTTATTTGATCACATCAAACAAGTTATTTCTCTATCTCTGAGCATCAATTTCTTTAACCCAATGGAGAACTTTTCAAAATCTATTACTACCTGTTTTTTAATGGCTCAGGACTCTCTTCCCTCTTCTGTCTACCATCTTTCATAATCCAAAAAGAGTCTCAGTAAAGGTTTTACTATTAGTCATTTTCCCTTTAGTATGAATAAAAGTAATGTGTTATGTCTGTGAATGGTATTTGTATTTTTAAAAAATAAGTTATGTTAATCCCTTTTGTCTTTATATTGCCTACATTTCTTCCTCTGTTTCTCCCTCTCTTCCTGAGAGCTATTTTAACCACAAAGAAAAAAAAAGAAGAGGAAAAAAATCAGCATAATTTCTTGATACATCAGAAAAAAGTGGTGTTCATACTTTAAGTCCTTTTAGTCATCATAAAATGGCAGACTTTGCCGGAAATTAAAAAGTGAAGGAGGGAAGGAAAAGATGCCTTCTCAGGTCCCTAAAATTCTATCAAAATAGAAAATTTCATTTTTATTATCATTTTTTAAAAGTTTTGTTGCCTTTTTTTATCTCAGACATTTCCCATTACCCACTTGAATGAACACTTCCCCTTTCACAAAAAAAATATTGTTAAGGAAAAACAGCCAATACAGGGACCAAATTTTTTTTGATGCAAAAGCCAACATTGAGTACTCAATAATTCCCACCTTTCATCTTGAGAGGATGGAGATGTATTTCATTATTTTTCATATGAAGCCAATGTTTCATATGAAGCATTATTGTCTTTAATCTGGTTCAGCAGTCCTTTCACCCTGTTTTCAGCTATACTGTTTTGATCATTGTATATATTGGTCTGCTCATTTAGCTCTTTTTGCTCTTTATAACTGCATATTTCCCTATGTTTTTCCATGTTTTCTCATGTTTTTTTAATTCCCCACATCCATTGTTTTTTTATAGAACAATATTTCATCAATTCATATAGTTCAGCTAACTTCATTCATTTTTCCTATAGGCAAACGTGTGTATCCCCTGGCCATAAAAAAGCAAGTTTCAAACTAAAAAAAATATTGTGAGGTCAAATCTCTTGGGGTGGAATGGAAAGATCTCAGATTGAGACCATCATAGGGAGAAAGGATCCCAGACCAGAGTTAATGTTCACTATCTATCTCCATATAGCTCCCAGAATGGTGATGAAGGAGGCACCTGGCCCAACAATCAATTTGACACAGAGATGCTTCAGGCAATGATCTTGGCTTCTGCCAATGGTGAGTTATGTGCTGGCAGGGAAGGGGGTGAGGAGAAGGGAGAGAAAACAAAATAAAATGGGAGGGAGGGGGTGGTGATGATCACAGAATGATGTTTTTGAATGGAAATTAGGGCCTTGGGGATCTGGGGTCTCATAACCAAATCTCAAGATGGGAGACAATATGGAGCAGTAGACTTGGTATCAAGAAGACCTTGGTTTAAAACAATTATGAATTGTGTGACCTCAACCTTTCTTTGTGTCACTTTTCTCATCTATAAAACAAGAGGCTAGGATCTGAGGGTCACTAAGGGCTCTTTTATCTTTCAATCCTGTTATCTATGATCTATAACTGAGTTGTTCAGGTTACAGATACATAGTGTGTTGAGAACACTTGTGGGGGGGGTGGAGGAGAGGGAAAAAGGGGCCAGGGGGGAGGGAGGGGAGAGGAACTTCTGGAGTCTTTATGTATAGAAAATGAGATTGGCAATTATGCCATGCCTTGGTTCCATGTCTGTCTCTAGCCCTGATATCTTGGGCTCAGCCATGTTCCATGCCTTACTCCTATAGGATAGGAAGAAGGCCATCACTGCTCTTTCTAACAACTTTCTAGGGATGTGCTGGTAAATGTTTAACATTTGGCTTTGGGGGAGGGAGAATGTACTCAGGACATATTTTAAAGTTTAATCTGCATTACTAACATTTTCTTTATCACTTCTTTAAAAGTCAAAACCATTAACAAAACAATCAACCAATTCATGATTAGTAGTGTTTGCCAACTGCCCGGATGTAAATGCTCATGGGCAGCTAGATGGAGTACCTAGGCTACAATCAGGAAGACTCATCTTGGTGAGTTCAAATCTGGGCTCAAGTACTTCATAGTTTTGTGACCTTGGGCAAGTCACTTCATCCTATTTAACTTAGTTCCTTATTTATAAAAGGAGCTGAAGAAGGAAGCACAAACTACACTAATATCTTTGCCAAGAAAATCCCAAATGGAGTCACAAAGAATTGGACATGATTGAAAATGACTAAACAAAATGCTCATAATAAAAATTTAACAAAACTTTCAGGAGACCAAAATGAGCTGGTTTTAGGAAACTCCTGGATTGACCCTTCCTAATCTAAGTAAAGTTCAATGGAGCCCCATCTGTCAATGAGGGAAGCTGGTCCCTAGGGAAGAGGGTTATGACAAGGATAATGGAATTTGGAGCTGGAAAAGAGCTTAAAGATTATCTCTAGTCCAACCTCTTCCGATTACAGTAGAGTGTGAAGGGTTTTGCAAACCCCAAAGTGCTATATAAATACCAGTTATTAATATTATAGATGAGGAAACCGAGAGCCATAGAAATGTCCAATTCCAGGCGTTTAATATTTGGCAGAGCTAGAATTTGAATCGAAGTCCATTAACAGCAAATCCAGTGCCCTTTTCATTACACCTCAATGCTTCAGGGCTTGCTGTAGGCAAGAAAGCTGCCAGATGTGTCCAAGGTAGAGGATCATTCTGGTTAAAGAGATTGAGGATGTGGCTGGAACTGAGAGAGGTATGCAGGTCATGGCCAAGTCGGAACCTCTGTGGTCAAGTATATATAGCTGCTATGGTTAAAGACTCCATTGGCGGAGAGCATCCTGTTCACTTTTAATGGAGATTTAAAAACCAGAGATGGAATTGGCATTCATGAGCACAAACACTCCCCCTCAGTGTCCCATTGGAATAGGGGTCAGGGCTAAATTCAGAACTGAGGCCCAGTGCCAGAGAAAACTGCTGTCTCCTGTCAGGGCCCTATAACCTTGCAGCCTCCCAGGGCCATGACCCATGTGAATTTGAAGCTCTTGGGAGTGAAGGGTGTGCTGGATTGGGGATGGCAGGGAGTGAAGAGGTCAGGCTCTTACTCCAGTGCCCATTTTCCAGAGACTCAGAGCTTCCAGGAGCTCTGCTGAAAGCCAAGCTCAGAGAGCTGGGGAGAAGGAGCAGGAGTTTACACGTTGGAGACTTTTAAAATAAATAGAAGGGTTAGTGAGAGTGGAAGGAGGGAGATAGTCAGGAGGCTGTGGTTTATACCTCACACGGGTCCTGATCCAGAACCTCTAGAGAGCTTGTTGAATGTCCTAAGCTCAGCACAGCTGGACTGAAGGGAGGAGCAGGTCCCAGTCTGGGATCTGAGATCTGGGGAAATAGACTGAGGGATGGAGGGTAAGAGCTCTACCTTCCTAAGTGCAGCTTCTTCACTGCTCCCCCCCCCCATACATTGTTAAGAATCGATGAATATTGAGTTATCAAGATCAATTCCAACTTCCTCATTTTATTGAAGAAACAGAGGTGAAATGACTTGCCCAGAATTACACATTTAATTAATACTTGTCAGAGTCCAGTTGAAATCCAGGACTTCTGAATAAAATCCAGAGTTCTCTCTATTACTCTATTCTCAGTTTCCCCTCTTATAAAGGACTTGTCCACAGTGGACCTTTCTGGTAGGTAAGGAGAGAGCTCACCAGAAAATTGTGAAGATTTAGATTTCCAAAGTAGGGAACAAACAACCCTTACTCATATCCTGCCTTCAGTCTCACCACTAATCTGTCTCTGCTTGTGTGTTTTCTCTGGCTCTCTGGTTTTTATTCTCAGTGAGTATTTGTCTCTGTCTGTTTCTGTCTCATTCTATCTAATCTCTCTCTGTCTGTCTCTGTCTCTGTCTCTCTGTGTCTTTCTGTTTCCTCTCTCTCTGTCTCTCTCTTCTTCTCTCTCTGTTTCTCTATCTCTCTGTCTCCATCTCTCTGTCTTTGTTTCTCTCCTCTCTTTCGCTCTCTCTCTGTGTCTCTCTTTCCTTCTCTCTCTCTCTCTCTCCTTTCTCTCTCTCTCTCTCTCTCTCTCTCTCTCTCTCTCTCTGTTTCTCTCTCTGCCTCTGTCTCTCTCTGTTTCTCTCCTCTCTTCCTCTCTCTCTCTGTCTCTCTCTGTCTTTCTTTCTCTGTCTCTCCTCTCTCTCTTTCTCTCTCTCTCTCTCTCTCCTTCTCTCTCTCTCTCTCTCTCTCTCTCTCTCTCTCTGTCTCTCTCTGTCTCTCTCTCTCTCTGTTTTTGTTTCTCTCTCTCTCACACACACACACACACATATACACAGTGAAAATTGTGTATGTGTGTGTTGTGCCTTTTTCTCTGGCTTCTCTATTTTATAAATCACTCTGGAGACTTGGCCCTTCAGAGAAGAACATCTCAGTTTTCTGTGTATTGCCAAACCCTCTGCTCCCCTGAGCTCCTTTACCTCTCTCCCCCTCCCCCAACACACACACACATTCCAAGACTGAAAGAGGCTGCTGGAGGGGAGATAGGGAGGAGGTGGAGCTAGGGGGCCAGGCTAGGCTCCCAGGCTGAGCTAATTAGGAAAAACCAATATTAGAATGAAAGGAAAAGAGGAAGGGGTTGGAAGGAAGACAGAGGGGGCCATCTTAAGGAAAGAAAGAGTGCAACTAGCTTTTCCCAGGTACCTCTTTTCCCTTAAAAAGAATTCTAGTTCTGGGAGGCAAGCCTGATTTGATAAGCCTAAAAGGGTTTTTGAAACCTGAGGTTCAGAAATAATGAACAAAATCTAAAGAGAAAAAAGGCAAGGAATGTCTTCATTCCCCTCCTCATTTGGAGCAGGTTTACTCTGGAAATCTTTATTTCCCAATTCCTGGTCGGTGTCCCCAGATTACTCAACCTCTCCAGCCATTATTAGTCATTATCCTTATCCCTTTTCATATTCAGGAGAGGAGTGGTTGGTAAACGAGGCTCCCCTTTCTCCTCCTCCCTTCTTTTGGCCATTCCTTTCTATTTGTTTAATCTTCACAGCTCTAGGAGATTCAGAATAATTGGGGGAGTAACCTGGAGAGTTAGGACCCCTAGGTTTGGCTATTCATCATTTTATAATCTCCTGAGGGAAGATGTCAGTATTAAGAAAGGAAGGAAATAAGCATTTATAGAACACCTACTATGTGCTATACACTTTTCCAAGAGTTTTACAAAAATCATCTCATTTGACTCCCACGGCTTTGGGAGTTAAGTGCTATATATTGTCCCTCTTTTACAACTGAGGAAACTGAGGCAGTCAGAGGTTAAGTGATTTGCCCATGTTGCACAGATAGTAAGGACCCAAGGGCAGATTTGAATTCATGTCTCCCGACTCCAGGTCCAGGGTTCTATATACTTCACCATCTGGAAGCGGATAAACCCAGGTTTGGCTCCAACTCCAACTCCAACACTCTCTACCATGTGATAGATACAGGTCTTTCCTACTGATCTAGTGCAGCACTCTCATGTTAAAGATGAGGATAATCCAGGGGCTTTTAGTGGCCAGAATTGTGGATCAGAGTGTGGGCTGAGGGCAGTCAGTAGAACTAAATTGGAAGGTTCCAGGGGCTCCCTCGATCCCATTTCTGATGCTTCTCTTTTCTCTCTTCAGAAGCTGCAGATGGAAGTTCGACCCTGGGCGGTGGTGCAGGCACCATGGGGCTGAGTGCCCGCTATGGGCCCCAGTTCACACTGCAGCACGTGCCTGACTATAGGCAGAACGTGTACATCCCAGGCAGCACTGCCACCTTGGCCAACGCTGCTGGGAAGAGAGATGGCAAGGCCCCTGCAGGTGGCAATGGAAACAAGAAGAAATCTGGCAAGAAGGAGAAGAAGTAGGGTCAGCATTAGGTCCCAAGCACAGGGCCACAGGGCAACCCCCCTTTCACCAATCCAAGCCTCCCTCCAGTTCCCTGAAGCCTCAGAATGTAGGGGATCACCCTCAGGCTGCTGGTGGGAGATATGGTGACCCCTCCCTCTTGGGAAACACAAATAAGTGCCCTGTGAATACCCCCTTCTGTGCCTCCAGAGGGATTGAATATGCAAAGGGGGTACTGCCAGAAGTCCCCAATACAAATGCTGTACCCATGGGAACAGTGCAGATACAGAGATTCCTATATAACTCCCCTCCTTTCCTCTCTATCCTTAGCTTAGAAGCCCCAGTTACATTCTGAATTCCCATACACCTCCCCCACCTCCCATCAATAAGATTGACCGTCCCCCCCTCCCACACTTCTCATCTCCCCCTCCCTTCTTTGGGTATTATGGTTATTATGAGTCTTTAGGCTGAGTGGCCTTAAGATCTGGGGAATGGGGACAGGACTGTGCTTGTCTCATACCTGTAGAGTGGTGGAAGCACAGTAATCTGACTCCCACTTTCTAAATCAACTTCAAATATTTTAACTTCTCTACTTCTTCTTACCCCTTATCCCTCCAGTGCCTGAAATCATAAATAGATCACAGGTGCTTGGGGACAAATGTACTTATCACCCCCATGATGCTGACATGGACCGGATTTGGGGGAAATTTTTTACCCTCGGCCTCTGCCTAAGGCCCCAGTAAATAGGGACCAGGGTTGGGTTATGGGACCATTTCTTTTCAGAGTTCTTCATCTCTTATACTTTGTCCACCCCTTCAGCAAAAGAATCCATTGCATGTTAGGAAATAGCATGGCATGGTGGAATGAGTAGGGAGGGTGTAGGGAGGGGGGAACCTTTCCACTAGAAAGAAAGACAAATCTTTGGTCAGGGTCTTGAAGAAGGGGCTGTGGGTTCTCTCACTACCAGTTACTGGTGGGCTCCCTGCACTAATCAAGCCCCATATTCTTTGTCATGGAGCCAGGCACTGGGACAAGAGTGCTCTGAGTTGGGCCTGGTCCCGAGGCTTCTGGCTCTAGGCTATATCACCTTAGCCAAAGGGGACTTAAAGGGAACCAAGTGGCATCAAAATGAGATTGAGTTCTTGGGCTATGAGGACACATTTAAGTGGGGAATGGGGGGAAATAATTCCATAATCCAGGCTAGGTCACCTGAGCTGAGAGAAATTTGCCACGGGCAATGCAGACATATTAGTGGTCTCTTTTTCATTTGGGAGGATAAGCAGGCCAGTTCTAGGGCGCTCTGAGTAGTACAGAAGCCACCCCCTCCTCCACCTAGACTGCATGATGGTCAGACACACATCGTGCTCTCTATCCCCAAACATTAGGAAAAAGACCCAGGAGCAGAGAGACAGATGGTCACGGGAGGGAGGAGGGGCTCTCCCGTAGCTCCCCCTCCAGTCCCTGATTCCCTCGCCCTCTCAGGTGCCATTTATTCTCCTTTGCCATTCCCGACCCTTTTCCAGAAGGTCCTGGATCCTGGGGACTCCTTCCCACTGCTTAGATCTCCGCCTTCACTTTCTCCCGACCTTGGCCCAGCTGGGGCTGTACTAGTCCTGTTTACACACAGGAGACCCCCCCCCCACTCTTTAATGTAGTGACTAGTGACCCTGACCGAAATCCTTGAGCTAGTGTAGAGTAGCCGTGTTAGCTAGTGCTGTGTGCTTGCTTCCGTGATGACTGGCGGACTGCAGTTCTGGGCCTTTGTCTAGGTCTGCCGCCGCTCTGTCCTGTGCTGTACTTAATGCCGTGTCTGTGTGCTGCAGCTCCCCCTCCCAGCCCAGTCTCGCCTTCCCAGTACTGACCTCTGTGTCCCTTCTATAGCAGCTTCTCTCTAATAGCCACGTAGCGCCCCCCCCATACACGCAAGTTTTATACTCTAATATTTATATAGCTTTTTTCTTTGGGAAAATAATAAAATGGTTTCTTCTGAGCTGTTTGGTCCTTGTGTTTCAATGCAAAAAGGGACGGTCATAAGAGGGGGAGACGGGTCGAAGGAGGGGTTGGGGGTACCATGAGGTTGTTAATAGTGTGTGTAACTAGGCGTGGCTGGTGATTGTGCACATTCGGGCGCTGTGGTGATGTGTGTAATTGGGTGTGGTTGTGTGAGTATACGAGCGATTTTTGCATGGATATGCGTCACTGTGGATGCGTAATTAGATGTAGGGTGGTATACTTGTAGCTGTGCCTCTCTGTTACATCTCCTAGCACCAGTATCTAGGCAAAAGAGGCATGGGGGAGGGGACTGGAGCTGGCTGGCCAGGAAGCCGCGTGTGTTAAGAGCTAGGAAGCCAACTGGGACGGGGGAGGGGAAAGGGGGAATCGAGAGGGGAGGTGGTGTTTCCTCAGCCCCCTGCCTCTCTCCGCTAAAAATAAACCCCTGCTTCTAATATGGCTGCTTCCCGGGAGCAGGGCGGAGTCATTCAGCATTGGCGGTTGCCACAGTGTTTGAGGGGCTAAGAGGCAAGGGGGCACAAAGCTAGCCTCTCCTGCTGCCCCAGGGACAGGCAACCCTTACCGCAATTTCCCGATTTGCAAATTCCTCCCCGCCACACATCCACTTCCCCGCCCCCACACTTTCCCCATCATAGCTCTGCGGCCCCTCCTCCTCCAGGCTGAGGGTCCCCCTGCCCAGATCCGATAGGACTGGAGCATCCGCAGGAAATGCCCATCACCTCGACACAGACAGCTAGCTCTCTGCTAGCGCCCCACCCCCCAGCTTCTGCCTCCTGGTTTTTTCCATTCACTCTCTCTCCTTCGTTTTCTACCAATCTGCTTCTCCCCTTCTTTCCCTCCCTCCCTCTTTCCCCCTTTCTCTCCAATCTCCCCGTGGCAACATTTGGATTCTGAGGTTGTTGCTGCCTGAGATGCGGCAAAAACACTGGGAGGAGGGAACATGGGGGGAGGGGATACGGAGACAAATGCAATCATAAGAGGGAAAGCTGGGCTACCCCAGAAGCTGGGGGGGGATGCTCCCCCCTTTCAGTGCTTAGCTCTCAGTCCCATCTCACTCTTCCCAGCACCCGAAGTGCGTTGTCATGGAAACCCAACCTTCTCACTGAGTTTCTGGGAGCAACTGCCTAGAGTGGGAGGAGTATATAACTAGGATGGGAGCCTGGATTTGGCTCCTGACAGCTGGGCAGGAGATGAAGGCGGTTCTGCGGGTTCTGGACGCCTAGGTTCTATTCCTGGCAAGGTTGCAGACTGAATGGGTGCGTAGGCAGCTGTGGTCCCCAGATTGGTATGTGTGCACAAAAGCATAAAAAGCTCTTGGGGTCGAGGAGGGAAAACGAGTGGGCAGCCCCTCCCTCCGCCAGCTATATTCCATTTCACAGACCAAGGCCCTGCCTTGCCCACAGCTCCCTCACCTCCTGTCATGATGGGGCTATAAACATCAAACTCTAGGGCTATTTAAAGAGCTCTATTTCTAGCCCCAGCACCAGACTGTCGCTGCTGTCTTGGTCTCTGGCTTCTTGTCCCAGGCTGGACAGAGGTGGTCAGGAGGTCTGAGAGCTATGTATATACTATCGCTTCCTAGCCTAGAACTTGTTGTGTTTCTCATGTTTCACTTATGGCAGGGAGTTTCCTGTGCTTTTAACTGAAAACCCCAGATAACGGCTTCTGGGGACAGCTGCGGTTCAAGTTTCTGGTGGGCTAATCCAGAGTATATTTGTGAGTGACCAAGAAGTGGGGGGAAAGAACAAAGCAAGGGCATTGTATAATTGATTCACTTGCCCTTAGACACAGAGCAGGATCCTCAGGGTTGTATAGCTAAAACCATGGCATCCTTGATCTCTTCTGAGCATTTGATACTATTGAGCACCCCCTCCTGGATACTCACTGGGTTGCTGTAACATTGCTCTAGCATAATTCCTACCTTTTCCATTTTCTCTCTTATTTATATTCTGTTCCTTAGATATAGATATATCCCATTGCTTGGTTCTGGTATCTACCTTCCCTCTCTGTTTTCTCTTTTAGTGATCTCATCAGAACTCAAGGATTTAATGATCATCTCTATGAAAATAACTTCCACATTTACAAACCCAGTCTTCATGTCTTCTGAGCTTGTCACCCATTTCTAATTGTATCTCTACCTCCATGTCCCACAAGCATCTCACATTCAGCATGTCCAAAGTCCTCATCTTTAATTCCTAAATCTACCCCATTTGCTTACTTGACCTACCAGGTTCACAAAATAAGAATCATCCTGGACTCATTCTCACTACATTTGCCCCCTCCATATTCAATAATTTGTCAAGTCACAAATTCCATGATATCACATCTTCTGCATCTGTTCTCTTCTCTATTCATACCAAAACTACCCTATACCAGGCTTTTTATCATCTCGTTTGTACTATTGCAAAAAATAATAATCCTTTTAGTCTCCCTGACTCAAATATCCCTTTCCAACCCATGCTCCACCTAGTTACCAAATTGATATATTCCTAAAGCACCACTCCGATCATGTTACTTCTATGCACATTATTGTTCAAATGATAAAATACAAATTATTCTGTTTGCTATTTCTTTGGAAAGCTGTAAACACTTCATGATCTGATTTCATTCAACTTTTTCAAGCTGATTACTCCTGACTCACCCTCATATACCCCACACCACAATTAAACTAGTCTCTTTGGTACTCCATATACATAACATTTGGCCTCCCAAATTCGTGACTTTGACAGGCATGCCCCCATGCCTAGAATTGCTCTCTTTCTTCATCTCTACTTTTTGGAAGACCTTTCAAGTTTCAGTCCATGCCATCTTCTTGTAGAGGCCTTTTAAACTTACTCCAGTTAAATTAGATTTTGAACAAAACCAAAGCAACCAACATTACAAAGCAAGATACTGAGGGAAATTTGTAATAGAAGTCATTCTCCACTTGATAAATATTCAAAGGATATGAACAGGTAGGTTTCAGATGAAGAAATCAAAGCTATTTGTGATCATATGAAAGAATGCTCTATATTCTCACTCTGTTGTTTATTTGCATTGTTTTCTTAGTTTTTTTTTCCTTCTTGATCCAATTTTTCTTGTGCAGCAAAATAACTGTATAATTATGCACATATACAGGTATAAATATATACATTGGATTTAACACATTTTAACATATTTAACATGTATTGGATTACCTACCATCTAGGGGAGGAGATGGGGAGAAAAAAGGGATAATTTAGAACAGAAGGCTTTATAAGGATCAATGTTGAAAAATTACCCATACATATGTTTTGTCTTTTAAAAAATAAAGAATGCTCTAAATCACTTGATTAGAGAAATGCAATTTAAAACAATTCTGAGATGTCACCTCACACCTATCAGATTGATTAATATCACAGAAAAAGAAAATTATAAATGTTGGCAGAGAAGTGGGAAAATTGGGACACTAATGTCCTGTTGGTCAAGTTAAAACTGATCCAACCACTCTGAAGAGCAATTTGGAACTATACTGAAAGGGTTATAAAAATGTGCATAACCTTTATCCAAAAATATTACTACTAGGTCTGCATTCCAGAGATTTTAAAAAGGGGAGGGTGAAAGGGGAAGGACTTACTTGTACAAAACTACTTTTCATAATTCTTTTTGTGCTGGCAAAGAATTCGAAATTCAGGGGATGACTCAATTGGGAAACAGTTGAACAAGTGCAGGTTTATGATTGCAATTGAATACTATTGGGCTAAAAGAAATGACGGCAGGTTGATTTCCAAAAAAAAAAAAAAAAAAAAAAAAAAATCTGGAAAGATTTACATGAACTGATGCAAAATGAGCAAAACCAGGAGAACACTGTCCATTTTAATAGCAAAACTGTACGATGATCAGTGGTAAATGACTTAGCCGTTCTCAGCAATACAACGATCCAAGACAATTCCAAAGGACTCATAATGCAAAATACTATCTGCTTCTAGAAAAATAACTGGTGGAGTTTGAATGCAGATCAAAGCATACTATTTTTCACTTTTTTTTCAAGGTTTTCAAGGGGTGGGGTTTGGTCTGTGTTTTCCTTCACAACATGACTAATATTGAATGTTTTGCATGATAGCAATGTATATATCAAACTGGTTATTTTCTCAGGGAGGAGAAAGGAAAAAGAGAGAATTTGAAATTCAAAATTGAAAAAAATGAATGTCAACTATTTTGGATTGCTTGCTGTATTGGGGGAAGTAAAAGAGAATTTGGAATTCAAAGTCTTGCAGGAATGAATGTTGAAAACTATCGGAAAAATAAAATGTAATTAAATTCAGAAAAAATGTTAAAAATTATTTTTACAAGTAACTGGGGAAAAATGTTTTTCAAAAAAATTCCCCTAATTGTTGTTGTCCCACACCATTTACATATATATGAAGAGAGAATATACATATTTCACCTATTTTTTATTTGTGAACATGTAGTAATCACCCAGAAGGCAGCAAGCTCTTTGAAGGCAGACACTGCCAGCACCTAGCACAGGCATTGGCACATAGTAGGCAATTAAATCCTTGTTGACTGATTGACTTGGATGTCCCTCCCTAGTATAAATTGCAGAAATGGGGAACAGTTATTAGTAAGCATGAGCTGAAAAGCAGGGCCAGAAACTAAGAGGTAAAGAAGATGATGGAGTACAAGCAAGGACACAGCTGAACTATATCGATATCCCCTTCTAAACAACTTTAAAATGCCTCAAATAAAGTTTTGGATTGGCAGATCCAGTATAAATTGTCTAAGACGACTTAAGGAAGTCTGAAAAAGAGGTCCCTACCACTGGATGGGTGCAGGCTGAGCCACAGTGGGAGGCAGTAGCACCTGCTTCAGGAGCTCTCAGCCTATATGCTCTCTAACTGCCCTAATAATAAAGCTCTTCAAGTCTGACCATCTCTTCATTCTCTGCACTTTAACCTTAAATCAAGATGGCTCACTCTATGTACCCAAGACCCTCCAAACCTTTCCTCCATGTCTCTTACATCTGGAACACTCTGCTCTTTTTTTTGCCTCTCCAATTACTATTCTTCAAAGTCAAAGGCAATAACTTCCTCCACATGGCCTTAACTGACCCTCCAGAAAGTGACAAACCTCTTCATACTCTTATAGCACTTGATTTTCTTCTGCACTTTGAAATGCAAAATGGTACAACAAAGAGGAAAGTCTGGGATGGAGATAGGTTCAGGTCTCCTCTGAAATATCCTGGCTGTATGTCCAAGGGATAAATCACACTATCTTAATGGCCCAGGCAATTAAGACATCAATTTACAGATGAGTTGCTAATCTGAATCAATCTGCAGAGGAAGTTTCTACACTGGGAACTCTCTACTGAGATAAAATCAAGTCTGAACTGATTCCCCACCCTCCTCTTCTTTACACACACACACACACACACACACACACACACACACACACACACACACACACTTTTTTTTTTTTGCAAACTTTAAAGTTTTCTATACATTGATTTATTAGCATTCTATACTTATTTGCATACCTACCCTTCCATTAGATTTTAAGCTCAAGCACAGGAATTCTCATTTTTCATATTTGTATTCCCAGACTTGTACTCCTTGAACAGGAGGTGTTTAATACTGTTAATATGAATTGGTGCTTGGGAAGCAACAAACTTGATACTGATCCAGCAGGAGGGGCAAGGCCTTTGGATTTTCTCAAGTTGATTGAAAAGGGAAGGTTATATATTTGGGGCATGGAAGAGGTATAGATAGGCCAAAACCTCACAAAGAAGACTGGAAGGAATACTGTTCCAAAGCTTTATTAACAATTGTGAACAAATAAATCCAACAAATCAGAGATGATGACATATCCCAGAAGCCCAAAAGGCAAGGGAAACAGATTTGTATCTTGCCCTTTATTGTTATTGTTTGTTTGTTTGTTTTTTTTATCAAATGCATCTTAGCAAAAGTGATTTAAAAAACAAAGGTTCAAAGTCTGACTGTCAGCCAGCAGGGAGGGGTCAATGGGAGTAGCAAGTACTCCTTCCTTATGACACAGCATCTGAAAAAAAATTCTCACAGCAGCTGCTGTTGCCCCAAACCCTAGGCCCAGGATTTTGAACCTCCCCAACTCCCAGAATTCCCTTTCTGTCCTTAAGCCTTCTAGATTTTCTCCTCAGAAGGTCCCATTCTCCTCCTATCTATGAGTAAGAAAATGAAGGGGACATGAGGAGGGCAGGGATGATTCAAGCTGCATTTGGGAATTCTAGATTTACCTTGCTAGGGGATATGGCACAAAAATTGTATCCAGTGTAGGGTGAGGGCACAGTGCCTATGCATTCTACTTACATGATTTCACCTTTCCCCCTACCCAATCCCTTAATCTGGACCTCTCTCCTCCCCCATAGTGCCCAGTTAGCATTTGCACATTTGGCTCTTCAAATATATTAAATTTATAAAAAACTCAGCAGTACCTGGGTCCTCTCAGCTCCTTGGCCTGGCCTTGTCTGATCAGGGAAAAAGTACCAAGTCACCCATAGACCTCAGAAATTAATAATCCAGAACTATTGCTTGGGGCCTAGAATTTGAACTTGCCCATTAGGACAGGTTTAGATGAGGGCAGTGAGGCAGGTCCTGGTCTCTGGGGATAAACAAAGGGGAAAAATTCCAGGAACTCTGACATTCAGGAGAGAGAGGGGACAGGGAACAGAGAAGAGAAGGTTTTTTTTTTTTTAGTATTTTCTAAAAAACAACATCTTATACAAAAATAGATCCATTTGCAAAACAATTTCTTAGCCAGGAGGCTCTGCCTCCTCTTTCCCTGGAGACTTGGAGAGGGTAGGGGCCTTGTGCAGCCATATAACAGCTGGAACTTCAGGTGGGATGAGCCAAGACCCTAAGAATAACAAGGGCAGTGGATATCAGCAGTGAGGGGGCAAGTGCAGAAGACAGAGTGAGGGAGGGACAGTAGCAAGGACACTCAGTTAAGCTGAGGGTGTGGAGAGGCTGTCCTGATGCCCTGTTAGCAATGCCCAGACTCT
>JAJPUD010018404.1:1055-15356 GCA_023553655.1 Myrmecobius fasciatus | reverse complement strand
TTTTTCCAATTGTTTAGATCTGACTTTATTTGTGTGGAGAGTGTTTTGTAGTTTTGCTCATATAGATCCTGACTTTCCCTTGGCAGATATATTCCCAAATATTTTATACTATCGATAGTTATTTTGAATGGAATTTCTCTTTGTATCTCTTGCTGTTGCATTTTGTTGGTGATGTATAAAAATGCTGATGATTTATGTGGATTTATTTTGTATCCTGCAACTTTGCTAAAGTTGTGGATTAATTCTAATAGTTTTTTAGTTGATTTTCTAGGGTTCTCTAAGTAGACCATCATATCATCTGCAAAGAGTAATAATTTGGTTTCCTCATGACCTACTCTAATTCCTTTAATCTTTTTCTTGTCTTATTGCCAAGGCTAGCATTTCTAATACAATATTGAATAGTAATGGTGATAGTGGGCAACCTTGTTTCACCCCTGATCTTATTGGAAATGGTTCCAGTTTATCACCATTACATATGATGCTAGCTGATGGTTTTAAATAGATGCTACCAACTATTTTAAGGAAAAGTCCATTAATTCCTATACTCTCTAATGTTTTTAATAGGAATGGATGTTGGATTTTATCAAATGCTTTTTCTGCATCTATTGAGATTATCATATGTTTTTTGTTAATTGGTTATTAATATAGTCAATTATGTTAATAGTTTTCCTAATATTGAACCATCCCTGCATTCCTGGTATAAATCCTACTTGGTCATGGTGTATTATTCTGGGAATGATTTTCTGTAATCTCTTTGCTAATATTTTATTTAAGATTTTTGCATCAATATTCATTAAGGAGATTGGTCTATAATTTTCTTTCTCTGTTTTTGTTTTACCTGGTTTAGGTATCAGTACAATGTCTATATCATAAAAGGAGTTTGGTAGGAGCAAAGGTGGGACAGCTGCTTTAATTTGCCCTGGGGCAGTTTTGCTGATTGAGTTATTTCAGGAACTGGGCAGTTCTGCTGATTGAATTATGTCAGGGGCTGGGCAGTTCTGCTTTAGTTCACCCTGGGGTGGTTCTGCTGATTGAATTATTTCAGGTACTGGGCAGCTCAGCTGATTGAATTTTTTCTGGTGCTGATCAGTCCTGTTGATTGATTGATCTCCCTAATGTGTTGTGTAATGGCAGCTAGGTCCGATGCTCATCAGGGGTTCAGTGGTTCACAATCTACCCCCCACAAAAGGCAGACCCCCCCCCAAACCACCTGCCCACAATCAGGACATATTGGCCCAAGAGGCCCCCAGAAGACTCCCAGGTGTGTGAAAAGCACAATGCTCCCACTCCTGTTCCGACTCCTGTTCCAGCTCTCTGCTCCAGCTCCCTGCCCCGGTCTCCCTGCGCTGCAATCTGGGTTCAGCAGACCAGCCCCTGCCCAATTAAAACAGACCTGTTTTGAGGTACTTCCAGAGTATCTTCTTCTAGAATCGTGTTGTCCTCCAGATATTGTGGATTTTTTGGCTTCAAAATCAGTCTAGAGGCTTCATATTTTGTTGCTTTGAGGGAAAGTTAGAGGAGGTTACAGAGACTCCTGTCTGATCTCTGCCACCATGGCTCCACCCCCAGAAGAAAGTCCCTGTATATTTATATTTTAAATTATATATAGTTTATTTATGCTGCTATACATACTAGTATTAAGTATATTTATATTTATACACATACATATATACAAAGACACTAGTATATCTATCAATCTGTTGAAATGCTTGCAGAACCTTCTAAAAATTTCAGATGTACATAGGTAATCATGATCAACAATAAATATTGCTATGTACTGCATAATACAAAGAAATGGTAAACCAAATACTTAACTTCAGTGGGCTTATTTCAATATCAAATGAAGGGGGAAACAATATATAAAAGAGATTATCCATATTAAATGCAAATTAAATGAAAGGCAACTTTAGAGAGCATAGCATCAGCTGCTGGGGGACCGGGAAAGGTCTTCGTGGACGAAGTGTCAGTTCAGTTGAATCTTAAAGGAAGGCATACATTTTAAGAGTTGGGTATTGTAAGGAATAGCATTCCAGGTTAAAAGCAGAAAAAAAAGCTTTTCCAAGGCATGGAGAAAGGATACAGATTGTCATGTGTCAGATCAGAAGGTAAATTACAGAAGGTTTAAAAGAGAGAGTTGAAGTTGAAGCATTAGCTTTATATAGCTCTCCCAAAATGTTTGACAGAGAGAAGCTAAAATTGGATGGGAGGATATAGTGAAAGATTTTATTTTTGTTATTGAGTTATTTCTTTTGTTTTTATTTGTTTTTAGAATGGGGAGACATATATTTATAGACAAGAGAAAGGAAGCCAATAGATAGAGACTGATGATTTGAAAAAAGATTGGGTTGAGAAGGGGAGAAGTGGCAGCAATGTTCTCGAAGAAGATAACTGGAAAGAATGGGATCAAACATGGGTTGAGAAAGATGGCAAGAGGTCCAAGCCATGATAAGCAACAGCAGGAATTGAAAGAAAGAATTGAAAGAAAAATAAACTGAGGGAAAAGGAGCCAGGTGGAATTAGACAATTTCCATTTATACTAGACTCATTCTATAGTTCCCTTCAGAATACTGAATATAATTCAAGGTTTTAATTTGATAAGGGAAGATTTGCAAAATATTAAGGGAGAAAGGAATTCAAGAACATAGAGTCCTAAGAAGTAAAAAGAAATATAATAATAAATTATTTTTATAATATATTTATTTATATGATAATAAATAATAAAATAAATAATAATTTATTTATACATAAAATTATTTTATTTATAATTTTAAGAGACTCCTAATATTGATTACTTCATTTTTATCATTAATATATACATTTTGTTAATTGTATATATATACATATAGATAGATACATGTATACATACATATAGAATTATATAGTCATATATGTATAACTCCAAAACATTCTTTAAGCAATTATTTCATTAGGTAGATTCTAGGACATGGCAGCTAAGTTGAACAGTAGATAAAGCATTGCACTTAGCTAGAATCACGACTACCAGTGTGCAAATTTAGTCTCAGACATTTATAAGATGTGTGATCCTGGGCAAGTCCCTTCACTCTGTTTGCCTCGATTTCACATTATAAAATGAGATAGAGAAGGAAATGGTAAAGCACTCCCATATCTTTTCCCAAGAAAATCCCAAATGAGGTCACAAATAATTATTAAATATGACTGAATCTACTGAATAAGAACAACAAAAAATATAGAGAGCAAAACAAAATATTCTCTGCCCTCAGGGAATTTATTTTCTATTAGAATTTGGTACTTTTTTTGTTTTAAAGGGAAGGGATTTCTATTATATTACTGATATATACTAATGTCCTTCTTCAAAGCATTACTATGGGGGAGAAAACACAATTTTAAAAGTCTTGCCATATTTTAAAGATCTCATATATAGGCCTAAGGACAGATTACATATGGTAGTAGCCAAGGACTAACCTAGCTAAATTCAGTATATCAAAGGAGACTTGATCATTCATCATTTAGAAAGGTGACCCTCCCATACCCATCCAAATATACACTCAAGCCTAGTAACTCACAAAATTATAGTACTTTTAGATGTAAAAATATCTTAAAGAAAACTAAAGTCAACCTCTTTATGTTAAAAAAAAAAGATTTACACTGGTTTTCTTAATATAGAAGATAATGAGGGACTATCATGTGAATGAAGAAAACCCACAAAGGTGAAATTATGAAACATTTTATTAAAAAAATGAAAACAAGTTGATATTGCCAATATTTCTTCTTAGAGCACTTCTTTTCCCTTCAGAATAATTAAAAGAAACCAAAGAAATGATTAAAAACATAATGAGCTCTGGAAATTAGGGTCAAATGTGTCTCTAGTTCAATCATTAAGAGCAATGTACATACCTTCTCTGAGACTCAGTTTCCATATCGAGAAAATGGAAATAATAAGCCTTGTATTATGTTTCTCACAGGGCAGTGATGAGGAAAACTTTCTGAACTTTAAAATGTTACAGAAATGGGAGCTCTCATCATTGCTAGTAGCTACAAAATTCAATGCCCCCTTGGGTTTGTTTCAGCAAACTTGGCTTAATTAAACATAGCTCCCAGCTCTTCTACTGCAGCAAATGATTCCTCAAAGTAAGGAACTGCAGCAGCTGCAGAGAGTATTGGAAAGTCTGCCAAGGAACAAATTAGTTAGTGAAACAAAATCTTGAATTTCCTTCTCAAAATAAGGAATGAGGAGAAATATTCTGGATATTGCTGATGGAGGACTTCAATGTGAGGATCAAAATGACCCACTACAAGAGAGACTATAAGACTTGAAACTACAGTCTTCATTCCAATATTTAGCCATACTTAGAAAGTGGGCATTTAAGGTTAGTATCTCTAAATGTATTTACTTGTCTGAAAAATAAAGTTTCTTCCACTCCCTATATTTAGAAGGACCATTATCTACTAGTAAACTACATTTTAGATTGCACAGTGGACAGAGCACTGGGCCTAAAATCAGGAAGTTCTAAGTTTACATCCAACCTCAGATGCTTCCTACTTGAGTGACTGGGCAAGTCACTTCACTTCTCTCTACCTCACTTTACTCAAATGTAAAATGGTAATAGTAACGGAACCTACCTCCCAAGGTGGTTGTGAAACCCAAATGAGAAGATATTTGTAAAGGACCAGGTACTTTAAAATGCTCATTATGTGTTAGTCACTGTGTTAAGAACTGGTGCAGAACTACACTCATGAATTCACTTGGTGTATTCCATACATGTGGAAACTTCTTAACTAATTCTAGTTGTCACCTTCTATGTCAGAAATTTGAGAGAATTGCCTATAGCAATTAACGGTTAGGTGACATTTTCAAAGTCAACTAATCAAAATTATAAAAGATGGAACAACAATTGAGAGTCACCTGGGTACTCGGCCAATTTATCATCAGGTATTCTATGAACTTCCTGAGGAGAGAGACCATTTTGTTGCTATTTTTTCTTTGTATTGTAGAATCTAGATGAATACCTAATAGGGGCTTAACAAATGCTTTTTGTTTGTGCATATGAAACATGATTACCGAAAACTATATATAGTTATTTGTTTAGCTACACATATATGTACGTAAATACACACATATGCAATTGTCTACAAAATGTGTGAGAATAAAAACAAATGGGGTTATCAATATCAGTAATATCCTAAAATAACAAAGAAAAGACTCTATATTATTATTATTATTATTTTATTTCCTAGGAAATATAAGCAAAAGATGTTTATATCCTCATCAAAAGACACCTTAAACATACCAGCAGATACTCCATCTCGCCAAATAGTGCTCAGATCCCAAAAGCGTCTAAATGGTAAATGAGACCAAAAATGACTGCCTTGAAATTATTAGTGGACCAGAACTCTGTGTCCCCCAATAAATCTTAAACTATGCAATTTTCAGAGAAAATGATGAAAATAACCTCATTTTATATTTCTAGGGACCTTTAAGCTTTATGAAAAACTTTCCTCAGTAGGCCATCATGAGATAAACTTTTGAAATATAATATTCAAATGTTACTAATGAGAAAACAGAAGTAGAGTTTTTGTTTGCTTTTTATCATGCTCACAGCAAAGACTAAAGAGTCATGTAGATTTTTCAGATGACCATGTGAAGATGAAAACAAACCAACTAACTAACCCAAAGGGAATAAAACAACCATTCTAA
Source organism: Myrmecobius fasciatus (assembly GCA_023553655.1). Lineage (NCBI taxonomy): Eukaryota > Metazoa > Chordata > Mammalia > Dasyuromorphia > Myrmecobiidae > Myrmecobius > Myrmecobius fasciatus. The sequence goes on along the minus strand of JAJPUD010018404.1, from coordinate 9,679 downwards.
TGCCTAATGGATATGTTAAAACTTGATGTCAGATTTGTAAAGTGGATAATAATAATATACATATATATATACAGCGATATATTTTATTTTATTTTATGAGTCTTAAACGTATACTCTATAGATAGTTAATCTTGGAATCTGAAATGTCTGGAGTTAATTCATACTTTTTCTCCATGAAAATTGAGTCATTTCAATTTCACATGAAACATTTATATAAAAAAATCCTGTGATAAATTTTAAATAAGTATCCCCTAATTGATTACTTCCTTAAAATATTTTCTAATATTAAAGACTTTTTTATATTCTTCCAGTAGGAGCAATGAATTTTATTTAACAAACAAGCCCTATGAAAATGAGTTCTTAACCTTTGTTTTGCCATAGAGACTTTTAGCACTCTGATGTAGTCTGTGGATCCCCTTTTTACGCTTCTCTAGAGTTCTGTGTTTGGAGGTCAAATTTTTTATTCAGATCTGGTCTTTTCATTAGAAATAGATGAAATTCTCCTGTATCATTAAATGACCATCTTCTTCCCTGGAAGATGATGCTCATTCTAGCTGGATAGCTTATTCTTGGCTGTAATCCAAGTTCTTTTGCCTTTTGGAATATCTGATTCCAGGCCCTTCTATCCTTCAATGTGGAAGCTGACACATCCTGTGTAATTCTAATGACAGTTCCTCGGTATTTGAACTGTTTTTTTCTAGCAGCTTGTAATATCTTTTCCTTGGTGCAATAGTCTTGAAATTTAGCCACGATATTCCTTGGGGTTTTAATTTTGGGGTCTCTTTCAGGAGGTGATTGGTGGATTCTTTCAATACCAACTTTGCCTTCTGATTCTAAAACATCAGGGCAATTCTCTTTCATGATTTCCTGGAAGATAGCATCAAGGTTCTTTTTTTCATCATGAGTTTCAGGGAGTCCAATAATCCTTATATTGTCTCTCCTGGATCTGTTTTCCAAGTCAGTTGTTTTTCCTAGGAGATATTTTATATTTTCTTCTGCTTTTTTATTTTTTTGTTTTTGTTTGACTGATTCTTGAAGTCTTATTGAGTCATTCATTTCAATTTTTTCAATTTTAATTTTTAAGGTATTATTTCCTTCGGCTATCTTTTTTAGCTCCTTTTTGTAACTGGCCAATTGAATTTTTTGGTTCATTGCATTCTTTTTCCATTTTGCCAATTTTATTTTTCAGTGAATTGTTGTCTTTTACCAATTCACTATTTTTATTTTCTTGTGATTTGGTGACTTTTTCCAATTCACTAATTTTGTTTTTCAGTAATTTGTTGTCTTTTACCAATTCACTATTTTTATTTTTCAGTGAGTTGGCGACTTTTTCCGATTCACCAGACTTATTTTCCAGTTTTTCACATCTCTGTTGCAGGGCAATATTTCCTTCTTGCACTGCTCTCAATTTATTTCCCCAATCTTCTTCTAGCTCTCTTTTGATATTCTTTATGCAATCTTCCAGGTAAGCCTTCTGAAAGGGAAACCAGCTTAAGTCCACTTTTGTGGCTTTATTTAAGATTGTTTTCAGAATCTCAGGATCTGGGGACTTCTCTAGTTTCTCTCCATAAAAGCTGTCTATGGTGAGAGCTCTCTTCTTCTTGCTCATGATTTTTAGCTGAGGTATTAGTCACCAGCAGGGAATTCTGCAGCAGCAGCAATTTCAATTTGCCCTGGGGCAATTTGCCGAGTTGACTTCCAGTCTGGGGCTGATCTCCTTAGATCCACACTAGGACCACGCTCTCAGCTGCTCTCAATCCACCCTTTATCAAAGGTAGACCTGCCAAAGCACCTGCCCGCAAGCAGAGCAAAGTGGCCCAAGCGTCTCCCAGGGACTTCCTGGCAGCCTAAAATCTTCTGGTCCTTCCCAGCCCCGGGGAGCTGCGCACTGGTGTCTGAGCGCTGGGAGCTGCTTGATCCCCTGACCGTCTAAAACTGACCTCAGAAGTTCTTTCAAAGTAGATATTTGATAGTAGTGCATTGTAGTCCAAGTGTTTGGTGGAGCTCTCACTTCAGAACCAATTTGGAGGCTCAATTTGTCTGGGTCTGAGGGAAGGTTTCAAGAGCTCACAGATGATGCTGTCTGCAGTTCGCCATCTTGGCTCTGCCCCTCATATTAAAGACTTAAAAAACATTTTCCATTTTTCCAATACAATATTGTGCTCACAGTAGTCATTATATTTTGTTGAACTAATAAAATCCAGTAATTAGTTCTTTTGACATATATTGGCTATGTAACAATGGACAAATCACTTAGCCTCTAGACTTAGAAAAAAAGTTATGAATATTGATTGCTTGGAAGAGTTCCTTTTTGAAATATTCCAGTATGAAATCAAAGATCAAATCCAAAGGGAAAGAAAAATCCTTGTTTAATGAAATTAGTACTATACAGTCATGGAAATCACACAAATTAGGATTTATTATTACTTAAAATGTTATGCCTAAAAGTAATTTTAGTAATCATCAAATCCAACCTCTTGTACTATGAATGATTTTCCTTTAAAATGTCCTCAGATAATAGGAAATTATCAATCTTCTGCTCAAACATTTCTAAGTACAAAGAACTTGGTCTTTTATAATACTGCCTAATTCTGGACTGTGTTAATTGTTTAAAAGTTCTTCCTTTAATTGTTGGGCTGCAAGCTCTATCCTCTACTTTTTTTCTCTTTCAAATATAAAAATTTCGTGTCTTTTCTTTATGATATCCTTGCAAATATTTGAAGAGAGTAATCCTGTCCCTAGATAAAATGGATCTCCTACAGGCTACTGCCTTCATCCAATCAGCAAATGTCATATTTCTTAGACTTCTCACCAACCTCCCTGCATTGTTCAATACATTTTCTTGTTTGTTTGTTTTCTAGTATCTGCCATTAACCCAGGGATGGCTATCACATTGCCTTTGAAGATACAGCCTGAAAACTATTATGCTCAGGTTCAAGGGCTGGGGAAGCTAGAATGCAATATAGTCACTTTCTTTTCATTGCTTTTTATAGTTGGTGAAATTGAAGCCAACTTTCATTTTCCTTAAAAAATAATTGCATTCCTTCCTGATGGAGGCATTTTTGAGACTTGAAATGCCTCATAGAATAAGTCAAGAAAATGGATCTGTTAAGATGTAGGAAGAACAAATGTCACAAAAGCCTCAAAGAACGTATTCTGTTTTCCTAACACATTCTTGGATAATAGAAGTTTTGAGCAGCTATATTTCATATATGCTGATGCCGTATGTGGCAAAAGTGTTCTAAAGATGGATATTAAAAAAAATTATCATTTTGATTGTACTGAAAAAATAAATTTTTTCATCGGCAAGATTCCATATTGTGATGAGAACTAACCTGGGAAACTGAACATTGGAAGCCTGATTAATGCTTCAGACTGAATTGTTGAAAGATGATTTTGAAAACTGCAACTGCCAAGAATTAAAAAAAAGTCAAATCTACTTTGCTTCTAGAGAAATTCCCCACCTATGCACAAATACAAAACTTTTAAACATCTCTGTCACTTTCCAACTGTTTTTAATCCTAACCTTTTTCAAAAGCCCCAGCAATAGTAGCTATTTCCAAATATTTTTATGTCTGTCAAGTGTATACCTCCCAACAACTTTATGAGATAGGTAAGATATGTACTTTTATGACTATATTGCAGGTGGTGAAATTGAGGCTTAGAAAATTTAAGTGAATTTTGAATAGTCATCTACTAATAGATGTTAGAATTGGGATGCCAACTCATGGTTTTCTGAAGCTATGTGTTTTCACTGATTTCTTTACTGTCTAATTCTACCTCTTATTAATGGAAACCTTTCAATTAAGATGTATCTAGCTTAAGTGTAAAGTTTTTAGAAGTTTCAGAAAACAAGTATTTTGAATACAATCAATTATATCATTAAGTCTCTTCTACAGGTTGTTAAATTTATAGGTGTTCAGGGAAACAAGAAAGAAGGCAAAACTTGAGACAGAATTGTCATTTTTTTAGTTGTATCCAAATCTATGCACTCTTTCAGGGTTTTCTTGACAAAGACACTACAGTGATGTAGCCATTTTCTTATGTAGCTCATGTTACAATTGAGGAAACTGAAACAAGTATGATTAAGTCATTTGCTTATGGTCGCACAGCCAGTAAGTATCTGGGCCAGATTTGAACTCCAGGAAAAGTAGTTTTTCTGATACCAATCTCTGCACTCTATTCTCTGCACCAGGTAGTTATCACCTGGAAGCAAGGTACCTAAGTTCAAATACTACCTTCTCAGTTACTCTCTTTATTGAGCAGAGTAAGTCACTTAAACTATTTGCATTCTACTTCCTTAAGTTATAATATGAGGAAATTGGATTGTTTTGGGTTTCAGGGACATTCCAGGAGAGGTTATTTCAGAGAATATAGACTTGGGGATCAGTCAAAAAAGGTGAAATCAAATCAAGAGCAAGAATTCTCAAATTATTGTTATTGTTGTTGTTTAACATCACAGACCATTTTGATAGTCTGCTAAAGTCAACAGACTCAGTATATTAAGTATTTGGAATAGAAAAAGTGAAATGAATGGAATAACAAAGAAAATTAATTACAATTTTGTTTATATATTATTCATGTATTCCATATGTGTGTATATATATACATTTACATACATCTGTATATATATATATGTGTGTGTGTGTGTGTGTGTGTGTGTATAGATAGTTTTTTGTTTTTTTGTTTTTTTCCATAAGCCTTGGATTAAGAACTTCTAGTCAAGAGAGTGTTTAAAGTTTACAAGGAGGAGGGTAGAGTAGAGTTCATCCATAGTTTTGGGAAACATAAGGTGAAAGAGAGGAAAAAATTCTATAAGTAAGAAAATGAATAGTTTGAGGAAGAGAAGAACCAGACTAGTCTAGGAATACAATAACTAAGAAAAAGTATAGATAAAAAGGATATTTAGCAGTGGCGAATTCTACAGGGAGGTTTATATGCTAAACAAATAAAAAGACAATGATTTCTTGTCTAGTTTACAGGAATTTTGTGTAACAAATGATTATGTTTAATTTCATAAATATCTAATGATTCATGCCAATTATTGTTTTTCAGAATTAAAAAGTGAATATTAGGTTGTGTGTGTGTGGGGGGGATATTTCAACAAGTACTCAGGAGATTCTCAAAAGCATACCATAGGTTATTGAGTAGACACTATACTGAGATTCAAGAAGAAACAGGATATTATTCTGAATTAGTTTTTGACCATGGAAAAGTTGTTTGACTCCCACAAAACCAGTTTCCTGATCTGTAAAAGGAGGAAATTGAATGGGATGTCTTCTAAGTTTCCTTTCAACTCCAAGGCAGTGATCCTGTTCCCTGATAATGGAATCAAAGGATCATTGAACTGGAGAGGATTTTAGAGATCATATGTTCAAACTCTCTATTGTTAAAATTAAAGACTTGAATCCCAGAGACATTTAGTAATTTATCTAAGTCGTACAGTGAACAAAGTTTCTGATCTCAAGTACAGTACAATTTACGCTTACGTTACTTTGCCATCAATTTTTTCAGTTAATAAACCAATCAGTAAGCATTTATTAAGTGTCTTATTATATTCCTACCGTTGTGTTAAATATTCTGGACAAGGGAAGAAATAAGAAGCTTATATTCTAATGAGAAAAACAATATGCAAATAGTTATTTACAAATAAGATGCATACTTGACAAATTGGAAATATTGAAAAAAAAGACATTAAAATCATATAGGATTGGGAAAGGCTTTCTGTAAAAAGTGAGATTTTAGCTGAAATTTTAGGGAAGTCAGAGAAACCATGTGGTGGAGAGGAGAAAGAATATTCCAGAAATGGAAAAGAGACGATGAAAATTTCCAGACTCTGGAGATATTATTTTGTGAAGTACAGCCACACTACTAATGACAGTGGATAGAAAAGTCTATAGTGAAAAGTAAGCTGTAAGAACATCAGATAAATAAAATGAGGTCTGGTTGTGAAGGGGCTTTGAATGTTAAACAGATGATTTTATATTTTATTCTAGAAGTGAAAGGGAGGCACTGGAATTGATTAAATGGGAGGGGGTGACAGTCAAATCTGTACTTTAAGGGGATTAATTTGACCTGCTACATGGAAGAATAGGGTACACTATATGCCTAGAGAGTAGCCAACTAGCTTGCAATAGTACAAGCATGAAGTAATGAGTATTTGGAAGAGAATGATGACAGTAACAAAGGAAAGAAAGGGGCATATAAAATAGATTTTATGAAGTAACATTGACAGAATATAGCAATAGATTGGACATAGTAGGAGAGAGTGATCAGTTAAAGATAACATCTAAATTTTGAAATCTGAGTGCTTCGGCCATGCCATTGGTTTGTGTTTGTTTGGTTAGCTGGTATTGTTTTTGTTGGGGCAAATGAAATTTTAATTTTGGACATCTTGAATTTAAGTTATCTATGAGACATCCAGTCTGATATGTTCAAGATGCAGTTGGTAATGCAAATTTGGAGGTTTTAAGATATTAAGACTGGGAAAGTATATCTATTATCATCAGGACAAGATGACAATTAAAAATGTTCAAGCTAAAGAAATCAGTAAGTGTAATCCAGTACAGGGAGAAGAGATGTACCAGGACAGACTCCTGTGGGACATGCATGGTTATTAGATATGAAAAAAAGAAGGAAGGAAGGAAGGAAGGAAGGAAAGAATGGAAAGAAGAAATGAAAAAGAAGAGAAAAATAAAAAGACAGTTTCTGCTTTGTCAAGGAACTCACTGAGGAAGTAATGGGAACGTTATGAAAGCAGGAAGATATGAGATACTAGAATTTTTGATTGGGTACAGATATGAATTGAGTGGACTTTAGAGTAGGAGCTTTTTGTATTGTAATCATGGGCTCCTATTCTGCCAAGTAACTTATTGCATACCTATGGGGAAGTAATCTAATCTCTCTTAGCCTCAGTTTCCTTCCTTGTAAAATGAAGAGTTTCAGGTAGTTGATATCACAAATCAATTTCAGCTCTTACATTTCTGTATTCTTTAGTTTGGCAAAAGATTTTAATCTATGTTTCCATGACTTTTACCTGAGCCATCTATCCTTAGCACTTCCATACAATTGTATAACAGCTGGACCTTAAAATAAATTACTTAAGAATTCCTTCTGTTCTGCAGGTTGTGTTCCACTCTGCTGAGCTGCTTATGTGTGGATTACAGGCACAGTATCACTGTGACTAAAACCTAATTGACTTCCACGGTACATATTAAAGAGAAGTAGAAAATGTGAATAGTTGTCCATTCAATGTGACATGAAATTGCAAAAGTCCCTACATAATGAGGAAAACTGAGGGTTTTTTTTCTTCTTTTACTCAGGGAGGGGGTGGGGAGAGGAAGGGGACTTCTTAGGGAGGGAAGTGAATCTTTCAGTTATTGTTGACATGTCTGTGGCAAATGTGTGCACCAAGTGAGAAGTTGAAATAAAAAGCCTGGTACTCAGTCTTTAAACATTGAAGCTGATGAATTATTCATTCAAGTTCTTCAAAGTTGGACTCCAAAAATTGTAAATACAACATGCAAGGAAACTTCTTCGAGCTGGAGATGATTTTATAATCATACACTAAATACAACGAGCACTTAAAGTGTCTCGCTCTATTTTATAACTTATTTAAATAAAGAATATTGAACATTTATCCCTTTTTTTCAATTGAACAGAAATTGTAGAGAATAAAAGAATGCCTTGCCTAATGATCAATATCCCTGAGAAAGTGAATTGTCTTTATTTTCTCCATTATCTTTTGTTGCTATTTTGTATACTTTATAAAATTTTGACCTGTAAGGTATTCATATGAAAGGTAATGTATTTTTTCTGATCCATGAGCCTTTTTTATACCCTCTAGACTTGTCTATGACCTTCTGTACTTCCTTGAGAGAGCCTTATAGACAAGTATTATATCACAGGTTAAGGTAAGCAAAACATGGATATGATATGTTCAAATCCTTGAGCCATCACTTCAGCAACTATGGATCCAGTATTTGTTTGTGTCTATCTATATAAGTTATGTATGTCTCTAGTAATGTGTTAGTTATGCTTCTTTTCTATTAAATTTCTCACTTAACTTGCTTTCCCCTCCAAAAAGACCCATTTCTTTTCCAGAAAGGATGGTGTATGAGAAAGTATATATCTTAGATCATCCATCTGTCCAAGCATGCATGCTTGCATCCATCATTCATTAATTCTTCCTTTCATCCATACATAAATCTACAATCTCATTTACCAAACATTTGTTGTATGTATACTTAACCTAATGCAGATGTTTAATCTAAAAGAGAGGACTTGAAGAAGCATAACATGTCTTCAAGTATAATAATAATTGCTATATATATATAAACAATTAAATATGTCCTCCTTGATCCCAGAGAGAAGGACTGGGATTTCATAGGAGCAGAGTTGGGCTCAGTATGAGGAAAGACTGTGACAGCGAAATAACACAATAGATAAAATTGATTTGGACAGACCTGAGTTCAAATTTGCCCTCTAACACTCTGTGCATTTCATTTAACCTGCCTCAGTTTCCTCATCTCTAAAATGGAAATAATAATAGTATCTATTTCCCAAGTTTCTTGCTCTTTCTTCTTCTTCTTCTTCTTCTTCTTCTTCTTCTTCTTCTTCTTCTT
>JAJPUD010018403.1:17069-28765 GCA_023553655.1 Myrmecobius fasciatus | reverse complement strand
CCCCAGTACTTTGCTCTTGAAGACCACCTCCCACCAATAATCCTCCTCCCTTTAGAGTCCCTCCCTCCCCTTTATACCTTTCCCCTAATCCTTCTATTAGTTTATCCCTTTCCTTTTCTTCCCTCCCTCCTACCTTCCCACAAGGAGGGTCAGTGCTTTCTTTGAAGCCAAATGTGTCTGATATACTCTCTTAGAGTCCAATCTAATGAGAGTAAGGTTTACACAATCAATACTCATCGCCCTCCCTTCTTCCCCTCAATTATATTAGATCTTCTATGTCTCTTTATGAGATTTTGCCTTATTTTACCTCCTATATTTTTACTTTATTTTGCCTCCTTTTCCCCCCTCCCCCCTTTTTCTTTTTCAGTATGGTATCCCTTCCACCTCTAATTTCTTTTCCATTATTATCAAAGAAAAATCAAATTATACTGCCATTCTTTAAAGGATACCTATAGTAGGAATATAGTTCTCAAGAGTTTTCCTTTTTACCTTTTTATGTTTCTCTTGAGTTCTCTATTTGGAGGTCAAATTTTTTGTTCAGATAAGGTCTTTTCATTAGAAATAGGTGAAATTCTCCTGTATCATTGAATGACCATCTTCTTCCCTGGAAGATGATGCTCATTCTAGCTGGATAACTTATTCTTGGCTGTAATCCAAGTTCTTTTGCCTTTCGGAATATCTGGTTCCAGGCCCTTCGATCCTTCAATGTGGAAGCTGACAGATCCTGTGTAATTCTAATGACAGTTCCTCGGTATTTGAACTGTTTCTTTCTAGCTACTTGCAATATCTTTTCCTTGGTGCGATAGTCCTGAAATTTGGCCACGATATTCCTTGGGGTTTTAATTTTGGGGTCTCTTTCTGGAGGTGATCGGTGAATTCTTTCAATGCCAATTTGGCCTTCTGATTCTAAAACATCAGGGCAATTCTCTTTCATGATTTCCTGGAAGATAGCATCCAGGTTCTTTTTTTCATCGTGGCTTTCAGGGAGTCCGATAATCCTTAAATTGTCTCTCCTGGATCTGTTTTCCAAGTCAGTTGTTTTTCCTAGGAGATATTTCATATTTTCTTCTATTTTTTCATTTTTTTGTTTTTGTTTAACTGATTCTTGAAGTCTTATTGAGTCATTTACTTCTATTTGTTCAATTTTAATTTTTAGAGTATTATTTCCTTCAGTTATCTTTTTTAGCTCCTTTTGTAGCTGGCCAATTGAATTTCTGGATTCAATGCATTCTTTTTCCATTTTGCCAGTTTTATTTTTCAGTGAATTGTTGTCTTTTTCCAATTCACCAATTTTGTTTTTCAGTGAATTGTTGTCTTTTTCCAATTCACCAATTTTGTTTTTCAGTTCACCATTTTTATTTTCCAGTGAATTGGTGATTTTTTCCAATTCACCAATTTTGTTTTTCAGTGAACTGTTTTCTTTTTCCAATTCACCAGTCCTATTTTCCAGTTTTTGATATTTCTGTTGCCCTGATCTCAATTTATTTCCCCATTCTTCTTCTAGCTCTCTTTTGAGATTCTTAATGCAATCATCCAGGTAAGCCTTCTGAAAGGGAGACCAACTTAAGTCTGCCTTTGTGGCTTCATCTGGGATTGTTTTCATAATGTCAGGATCTGGGGACTGTTCTATTTTTTCTCCGTAAAAGCTTTCTATGGTGAGAGCTCTCTTCTGCTTCTTGCTCATGATTTAAAGTTGGGATATTGGTCAAAAGCCGAGAAAACTGCAACAATTTATATTTGCCCTGGGGCAGTTTGCCGAGTTGACTTCCGGTCTGAGGCTGGTCGGGCTAGATTCGCACCAGGACCACGTTTTCAGCTGTTCTCATCCACCCCCTTCCAAAGGCAGATCTGCCAAAGCACCTGCCCGCAAGCAGAGCAAAGTGGCCCAGGCGTCTCCCAGGGGCTTCCTGGGTGCCCAAAATCCGCCCCTCTATCGCAGCCCTGACTTCCGCCCCGGCTGGAGTCCGATCGCGACCAGCGGCCGATTTCCCCTGAGGCTAACCTTCTCCGGAGTTCTTTCAAGGTAGATCTTTTATAGAAGTGCGTTGTAGTCCAAATGCTTGGCGAGGACCTCACTCGGAAACCAGTTTTAAAGCTTACTTTGTCTGGGTTGGGGGAATGTCGGAGGGAGTTCACAGAGAAAGCTGTCCGCAGTTCGCCATCTTGGCTCCGCCCCCGGCTTCTGGAAAATTTGCCTACCACCTGGTTTTCTGTGGTCCCTTCTACACTGGTATCAGGAATATCTCTATTCCTCTCTACAGTATCTTTTATTTATACAACGCAAAAGAATTAAAAACATAGATAACCAACCAAATGCATTAAAACCCTTATTTTTTTTTTATTAAAGCTTTTTATTTGTATAACATATGTATGGGTAGTTCCCCAGCATTGATCTTTACAAAGCTCTCCATTACAACTTTTACCCCCAGTCCCCTCCCCTCCCCTAGATGGCAGGAAGTCCACTACATGTCAATAATATTGAAATACTTGACAAGTTGTGCAAGAAAAATCCTATCTACAAGAAAAAAAAGAAAATCAGAGAAAGGAAACACAATGCAAGCCAACATCAATAGAGATCATGAAAATGTTGTGTTGTGTTCCATATTTCATATACCTCTCTCTGGGTGTATATGGTTTTCTTCAGTGAACAATTGGAACTGGTTTGAGACCATTCTTTGTTGGAGAGAGCCATGTCCATCAGAATTGATCATCATGTAATATTGTTGTTTCTGTGTATAATGATCTCCTGGTTCTGCTCATTTCACTCAGCATCAATTCATGCAAGTCTCTCCAGGCCTCTCTGAAATCGTCCTGCTGGTCGTTTCTTACAGAACAGTAATATTCCATAACATTAATATACCATAATTTATTCAGCCCCTCTCCAATTGATGGGCATCCATTCAATTTCCAGTTTTTAGCCACTACAAAAAGGGCTGCCACAAACATTCTTGCACATGTGGGTCCCTTTCCCTCCTCTAAGATCTCTTTGGGATATAGGCCCAGTAGAAACACTGCTGGGTCAAAGGGTATGCACAGTTTGATAACTTTTTGAGCATAGCTCCAAATTGCTCTCCAGAATGGTTGGATCCATTCACAGTTCCACCAACAATGTATTAGTGTCCCAGTTTTCCCACATCCCCTCCAACATTCATCGTTATCTTTTCCTGTAATTTGGGCAATCTGACAGATGTGTAGTGGTACCTCAGAGTTGTCTTAATTTGCATTTCTCTGATCAATAGTGATTTGGAGCAACTTTTCATATGACTAGAGATGAAAACCGTTATTTTTTAGATGTGAACTATGAGAACATAAAAGTAAAAATGAAGTAAAATATGGCAAAAAGAACGGTGTATCTGGACTCTGCATATTTGGTATTAAATTCTAGACTTTCTACTTAAAAGCTTGTTGACATTAAACAAACTTATATGAATCTCACTTTCCTCATCATTAAATGAATGATAACAATATTTATATGACTTATTTCACACTTTTATGTGTGAATATATATTATGGCTTTTTTATTCTAAGATAAAACAGAGACAAAATATTCACTGTTTAGTTTTAAAGCCTTTCACAACCTGCCTCCTACTTGCCTTTCCATCTTCATTGCATAGTGAATATTCCCATTCCTATTCTAATTTATCCAAACTGACTTTTGTTTCTTACATATGATTTTACATCATCCATTTCTGTGCCTTTGTGCTAGCTCTCCTCATGCTTTGAATGCATTTTCTCACCTTCACCTCATAAAAACCTATTCCTCCTTCAAGACACAGTTCAAGTACAACCTTTTACATGAAGCCTTTGCTAAAACCCTTAACATTTAGTGATGCCTTCCCTTTCTTGGATTTATTTGTATTTATCCTCTTAATGTATATTTTGTGTTTATTTGTATATATAGTTTTTGTTATCACCATTAAAAGGCAAACCTCTTTAGAGTTAGGAGAGTTTGTTGCATTTTTTATATTTATATCCTCATTGCCTAGCACATTGGTTTACATATAGGAAAAATTTATTACATCCTTGTTGATTGAGAACAAAATGATGCATTATAAAATGCTTAAACAATATAAATGAAAATTATTTGAATGTTAGTTAAAAAATAAATTTTCTTTGGAAGTACAACAGTTACAAACTGCAATGGAGAGGAACTGAAGGAGTAATTTCAGTAGTATAGTAAACCTCCCTTGTGAGGAAATTCTCTACTCCATCACTTCAACATCTGTTTTTAAAGAACTTCTTAAGACAGTGAGCAAATGTATTTTTTCCAGAATCATGCATCTGTTATGACTTGAATCCACCTTTTCCTGGAAAAATCAGCATTTAGTTTTATCCTAGAAAACCTATTAAATTGAACATAATTTGGTTTCTTTTGTTATTTTATTTTTTCCAGATAGATAATGGATGGATGGAACTTTGCTTCTATTGAACCTAAATTGAAGGTAGAATTGAATTATAATATTTATCCCTAAAGAATTATTGGGTATCTCATTAATGTGGATAGTAACATTGAAATATTCATTGTTTCCCCAGGTAATCCCAGTAGAACAGGATGGTGGTAACTAACTTCAGTTGACTGATATTCACATAAATTGGTAAACTACAGCCCTAAATTAATGAGTGTACCCATAGCTTTAGAAGAAGAAATGTAAATGAGACAATTCCCTCAAACAGTTTCAGGACCACTCAGATCCATTGTCATATGAAATTAATTTGTGATATTCAAGATTCTCAAATAAGTTATCTCTATTTATAGAATAGTAAGGTATGAAGGCCTCATGCTATCTTACCCAGTTCAGAGATTCCAAAAATGTTTATCTAAAATGTTTTCCACTCATTTACTCATGATACTCAACCACTGCCTAGATCTTTGCTTCTCTTTCCAAGGGTTTGTTAGTTTAATTAAAATTTATTTTTATGAAGGGATAAAGAACTATATAATATGACTAGAGTGGGGTTGTCCTGATGACTGACTAGATAGTTCAAGTTCACAAGGACTGTGAGACCTCATGGAGAGAACCTATTACTTTCTATGTATGAAGAGTATGTATGTTATTTAGCAAAGATGAGAGTAATCTGAGATTTCATTCATACTCCTGAATCAATAGGACCTACTATTTCATCCTTCCAAGGGTACTTGGGGATGAACCATTAATTATTAGTTTCTTGTCACAAATAAGAATGATATTTTTAGAACACTCAAAAAAAAAGAAAAAAAATCACATTTTTCTCCTAAAGCCTGAAGCCAATCTCCAACACACTTCCAGTGTTAAAATGACCTTTAAACCCATAGAAACTTGAGAAAAAATTGTTCTGATGTTCCATTGAGTGTGCCTCCCACAAATACCCAGGTTAATCATGCTAAAGAGAATTCTTTATCTGCTTAAGCCTATAGCTAGAAACTTTGGTTTGTTGTTATTTAGTCATTTTTCAATTATGTCCAATCTTTTTTAGCCCATTTGGAGTATTCTTGGCAAAGTTAATGAAGTGGTTTATAATTTTCTTCTCTAGTTTATTTTATAGATGAGGAAACTGAAGCAAACAGGATTAAGTGACTTTTCCAGCATCACACAGCTAGTGTTTAAGAGCATATTTGGAATCAGATGGATGAAACTTCCTGACACCTAGGCCCAACACCCACACCACTTGCATTGTTCCAATTTTTTAAGAAATGGTGATTGTCTCTATTTTTTGAATGTCCATTTCCATTTGGAGCAGGGTGGTCAACACTTATTTAAATATATCAGTTTTGAGTTGTCTCAGTACGATATTTGATTTTCTATTTTTTTCTTTTTTGTAATTTAATATTAATATTGATCATTACTCTAATAAGTCAGAGGCCAGATTAAGAAAGCTGATTAGAAATTGATTCTCATATAAATAACCAAGGATGAATTAAGAGAGAAGAAGAAAATAACAGAAAATAGTTGCATACAAAACAAGCATCTTAATCCTGAAAGAGGAATTAAAAGGAGGTTAAACAAAAGAAAAGAAACAGAATATAAAGATTGTCCTTCAGACAATTGAAGAATGACTAAAGAAATTGTGATATATTAATCTAATGGAATAATATTATGTCAAAAATAATTACAAAAGAGATTGTTGTGGAGAATGAACTGAGTATGAATTGAGGCAGAGTGAAGTGAGCAGAAGCAAAAGAACAATTTATACAATGTCACTCTATAAACTGCATCTACTCTATGCTAAGCACTAAGGTGACAAAGAAAAACTTTAAGACAATGACAATATATATACAGGATAACTTGGAGATAAGCAGTAGAGGGGAAGCACTAGAAATAGAGAGTGGGACTTTAGCCGATATTTGAAGAAATTTAGGAAAGTGAGGAGGCAGAGGTGAAATTTATTTTAGACATGTGGAATAAATAGTATTCTGCCATTACCCTATCTCCCATTAATCAATTAAAAAATCTATCAATAAATATTTACTTCTACAAATTCATATGCTAAATGGCCAAAAATATAGGTTAGTTTCTGTCATTTAAGTTCATTACTTCTCTCACATGAGGTGAGGTATATTTCATTTTCATTCTTTGGAACTCATGCTTTATCATAACATTAATAACAGAAGTAGTTATTTTTATTTATCATACTGGCATTCTTCAATAATTTGTTTTCCTAGTTTGGGTTCCTTCACTCTGACTCAGGTTAGAGGCAGAATATTCTTTTGCATGCACACATCATAATTTGATTAGCCAATTCCCCAATAAAAAGATTTCTTCTTATGTTTTAATTTTTGATTACCATGAAAGAACTATTGTAATTTATTTCTGTGCATAGGAATTCTTTTCCTCTTTGGTTTCTTTAGGGTATAGATTTTATAGTGTTAGTGTATAAACAAAGAATACACACAATTTGGAGAAGATTCCAAATTGCTTTCCAAAATGGCTGGACCAATTCCCAGCTCCACTAAGAGTGCTTAGGGTACTTCTTTTCCTATAGTCTCTCTCTACCATTTATCATTTTATTCTTTCATCCTCTTTACTAGTCTGGTAGATATGAGATGGAGCCTCAGCCTTGATTTAATTTGTATTTCTCTAATTAGTGGATTGGAGCATGTTTTTTTATATGATTTTATATGATATCTTAAATAGTTTTCCTCTGTAAACTACCTGTTCATATCTTTTGAATATTTGTTAAAGTTTGTATAATCAAAATCATCCATTTTATCTTGTTTGATGTTGCCTATTATTTGCATAGTCTTAATCTCAATCCCTTATCCATGGAACTGAAAGACAATTTCTTTCTTGCTGTTTTGATTTTTGATCTTTTATCTGTGAAACATGTATCCATTTGTATTATCTTAGTGTATGGCAGGAGGTTTTGGTCCAAATCTTATTTCAATTAGACTGCTGTCTATCTGCCCCCCCCCCCCAAAATGTTTATGACAATGACTCTTTCTGCAAATATCTTGGATCTTTGGGATTATCAAATACAATATAACTGCTGTCTGTTTGCTTCTGCATGTTTTGTATTTAATCCATTCCATCGAGTAATATATTTTACACTAATCTAAATTATTTTAGTGGTTACTACTTTTAATTGCAATTTGAGATCTGGTGCTAAAAGATTCCATTCCTACTTCAAAATTATTACCCTTGAGATTCATGACCTTTCCCTCCTTTGTATAAATTTTCTTCTACTTCTATAAAATATTAGTTGATGATCTTGGTTCAACACTGAATAAGGAAATTAGTTGGTATTGTCTTTATTATATTTATTCAGCCCATCCATTAATAGTTATTGTTTCAGTTAGTTGTCTGCTTTTTTCTTCAAAGAATATTTTGTAATGATTCCTGTAGTTACTGAATGAATTTTGATAGATACATTCCAAAATATTTTAATATTTGTTTCCCTTCTTTCTGAAATCTACCTCCTCATCATTTTTTATAGAATATAGCATTCTATTTTTAAAATTACACTAATAATTTGTTTAGCCATTCCCCAATTGATGAATATTCTTTCGATTTCCAATTCCTTACTATCACAAAAAGAGCTGCTACAAACATTTTTAGACATGTAGATCCTTTCTCTTTTTTATGATTTCTTTGGAATACAGACTTGATAGTGGTATTGATGGATCAAAGGGTATGAAATGTTTTCTAGCCCTTTGAACATAGTTCCAAATTGCAGTCCAGAATTAGTGAATTATTTCAAAACTCCATGCACAACAATGCATTAGTGTTTCAATTTTTCCATATTCTCTCCAACATTTATCATTTTCCTTTACTGTCACATTAACCAATCTGATAAATGTGAGGTGGCATCTCAGAGTTGATCTAATTTACATTTATCTTTATAAAATCTGATTTTTATATAACTAAAGATAGCTTTAACTTCTTCACCTGAAAACTGCCTATTCATATTCTTTGACCATATATCAATTGGAGAATTATATTCTTTTAAATTTGATTCAGTTCTCTATATATTTGAGACAGAGATATCTAAAGAGTTAAAGGTTGGAAGAGCTATCAAGGAATTAAAAGAAGGATAAATGGAAAATCTGAAGTAATATTCTGAATACCAAAAGTGAGAACTAAAACATGTCTTCACTTGTGAATGAATTAATATTTTCTATGGGAAAGATGACACTAAGGGAAAAATGAGGCAAAGGGAGACAAAGTAATTATGAAGTTCTATCTACTTGTCAGGTGAGAAGTGAAGTTATAGCAATTGAGAGATTATGGAGGAGTACGATTAAGGCAATAACAACAGTAACAGAGGAGAAAGACTGAGTTGGGAGATTGATTTCAGAAGGTGGTCTTGCCTTATAAAAAGAAATGAGAGTATACCAACATAGATGATTTCCATGTTTAATGATTAAGTCAGGAGTTCTATGATGTATTTGTCTGGGGAGAATGAACACAACTGATGATTATGTTTTCTAAGTAGACAAAAACCCCCCACAATTTCTAATCAGATATAAAATATTGCTTTGTTCTCTGGAATTTTCAGAGAGTAGAGCTCTCAGTGGAGCTATCACACACGTTTTACATAGATTAATAGAATTTCTAATATTTAAAATATGTTTTTTATTACAACTCTACTGAACAGAATACATCTCTGTTCGGTGATTTATAAAGCAATTCTGGAACTTAGAGGTCTCAGGATCATTGTTTTAACTGTCAATTATCATGGAATTCTAGAATGTACAGAAAGAAGTGCCTATTATGAGAGATTTCCATTTGATTGGAGGTTGCAAAAAAACTTTTCCTGTACCTCTCTAAGTCAAAAGTCAGAGATAACAGGAAACTGAAGTTTGACTATAGTCCCATCACCATAATAGAATTCTTTCTCATAGTTATAGGTGTTTCTCTTACAGTAAATGGGTAGTTTACCTTCTATAAATTTATAAACCAATATATAATGACATTTTGTCATTAATTATTCTTCATCAGTCTTTTATCCTCTTTTTTTTTGCAAACTTTTTTTGTAAACTTTCATTAGGATATTTAAATGCTATTATTCTACAGCCTTATTGATGAAGAAAATTTTTTTGTTTTTTATTCATCAAAAGTGGCTATTGAGAAACCTGGAACTTGAGCAGCTTTCCCCTAAGTTAGAAGTAGGGCATCTGCAGTTGACTGCATAAAGGAGATAGAGATAGAACCAAAAAAAGGTATCCACTATTTGTTGGATCAATTAATTTTCACAAAATGTTGCTAAATCCCATCTTGTTAACTTTATTCTACCAATGAATTCTGGACCAGAGAATACAGAAAATGATGAGCTCTTCAAAAGGGGAGCTATGTTTGATCATCAAGGGGAAACTGGTGCTAGGAGGAGACTATTGCTGCACCACTGAAGTGGAAGAAAAGAAATGTTATAAGGAAGCTTAAGCTTGAGAACATGTCACATGACTTTGGTGTGGCTGGAGCTTATGTAATAGATAAGGCAATAGATGGAGGATCTTTTGCATAAAAGGTAAAACCATTTGTTACAGTAAAAATAATAGAGAGATTGAGTCAAGACTGAAGAAGTAAATTTTTTCAAATGATTGCTTGTGAAAAATTTAAGGGGAGAAGTTAAAAAGATCTTTTAAACTTATCTTCATTCACATTCAAACAATCAGTAAGCATACATGAAGCATCTACTATGTTCCAGGCATGGTACAAAGATATGGATATTAAAAAAAAAGAAACAAGTGTTGCCTTCAAGAAGTTTATATTTTGATTGGAGAGATGATGTATATACACATATAATTAAATATAAGTGCAAAAATACCTCTGGTACATAAGAAAGAAAACCAACATTTTAAGCATTTTCATCAGACATTATGTCAAGTGCTTTAGAAATATTACTTTATTTGATCTTCACAATAACCCTGGGAGGTAGATACTATTACTAGCACAATATATAGCTGAGGAAATTACAGATTAACTAGCTTGGCTAAGGTCACATAGCTTAAACTTGTACACAAGTATAGAAATAGATGACATGAGTTGTGTGCAAGGAAAAACAAGAAGGATAATTTAATGGAATCACAGAGTATGTGGTAGGGAGTAATGCATGATGATAAACTTAAAAAGATATTTTGAAGCCAGGTTCTGAGAGATTGTAAATTCTAAAGAAAGTTTATTTGACCCTATAAGCAATGGGGAGCCATTGGAATGCATTGAGCAAGGGACAGATGTGGACTCATGTTTTAACAATCTCATTTTAGCAGCTCTTTGGAGGATGTCAACTTGTGGGAAGCAGTTCATATCATGTGTGTATATGCATGCATGTGCATATGTGCGTTTAGTACAGGGGGGCACTTTAGAGGTCCTTTAGTCAAATTTATTTTATAGATGAGAAAAATAAATCCCAAAGAAGTTATGTAACTTGCCTAGGTTTTGTGGATAAAAGATGACAGAAACTGGATTTGAATCCCACTCCCTTTCATTCAGTCATGTGTAGGGTTGAAATACATTACTCAGCATTTTATAACTGGGACAAGAGTCAGAAAAATATTCCTTTGTTTAAGTATATGTAGTAGTGGAAACAGAGACATAAGGATATTGGAAAAAGCAAAGAGAGGAATGGATTCTGGGATAATCTATCTAATCCAATTCAAGAAATAATTATTAAGCACCTGTTATATGAAAGTCCCTGTGCTGGATACCTGAGATACAAAGACAATTAAAAATTAAAATCCCATCGCCAAGGAACTTATTCTCCTGAGGAGATGCAACATGTAACTGGATAAGCACAGATATGTTTATTTGAGGAAGGAAAAAAATCAGTGAAAATCTTGGAGTCCAGGAGAGATGAGGAAAGAAATCCATGTCAGGCAAAAATGTGGGAGTCAGAAATGGAGGCAGGAAATGAAGTGCCTTGTTGAGGAAGAGTTTAGATGGAATAAAAAGTGTGTAAGTGAGTATAATATGAAATAATTATGGAAGTGTAAAACAGACCTAGATTATGAAAAAACTTAAAATGCCAATTCCAGGAGTCTCTTTCTCCCTCTCTCCCTCCTTTTCTCCCTCTCTCTCCTCCTTTCCTTTCCTTTCCTTTCCTTTCCTTTCCTTTCCTTTCCTTTCCTTTCCTTTCCTTTCCTTTCCTTTCCTTTCCTTTCCTTTCCTTTCCTTTCCTTTCCTTTCCTTTCCTTTCCTTTCCTTTCCTTTCCTTTCCTTTCCTTTCCTTTCCTTTCCTTTCCTTTCCTTTCCTTTCCTTTCCTTTCCTTTCCTTTCCTTTCC
>JAJPUD010018403.1:0-11720 GCA_023553655.1 Myrmecobius fasciatus | reverse complement strand
TTCCTTCCTTCCTTCCTTCCTTCCTTCCTTCCTTCCTTCCTTCCTTCTTCCTTCCTTCTTTCCTTTTTATCTTCAATAATATATGTTTTTACTTTTTATAAGAATCTTCCAAATTGTTCTCTTTTGTTGAATATATATCTTTTTCCATAATTGCACTTAGATTTCCATAATACGATATTTAGAGTTCTAGTTAAGGTTTTTTTGCTTCTGCTATGTCTTCCTTATGATTTTCCAAGAATTTGGAATAATTTTGAGTAAATCTAATTGCCTTTCCATCATATTTGAAACTCTTTTTCCTAATCACTTGCAAAAATTGTTACAGGAACTGAACCATTCTTTGCATTCAAGTTAAGAAGTTACCTTTTTTCTTGTTACTGATTTTGATTTTTTTAATCAAGATTTTATTTACTGTGCTCAGGTAGAACTGGATCACTTTTGTTATTTTTCCTGTTTTCTGACAATATAGTTTTTTTTTTTTTATTTGTCATGTCTTTCTGGAAGGTATGTGATTCTTAAGATGTGTCCTATCTTCAAGAACATCCATGATGATTTATCTAATGTTATTGACTTTGCTTCACTTCTTCCAAATTTTCTTTGATTTCAATTTTTTTGTTCCAAATCTGTCTTTTCTCTTAATATCACTATGCCTTTGGAGAGATTTTCCATCTTATATTTTGTTTTTCATACTCTATGTGTATTTAAAATTTTGCATTGAAAGCACTTCTAGAATTTGCTGCACAAAGTCTTGGGTTACAATCTAAGGATGGAATGTTATAACATCCTTGCATTGTAGAACATGGAATTTGAAAGGCCCCATGAATCCAATAAGCTCTGGCAGTGAGAGCTTTAGTCTCAAACAGGTCTCCATTCTTTATTTACTTTAGGCTCAATAATCCATTGTTCTTTAACATCCTGATATTTTTCCTCCATATGCTATTGTTTTATTTGGTTTTCATAAGTCTCCTGATTTTTTGTTGCTCCCTAAATGGTTTTGTATGTTAAATGAGATATACCTCTTACCCTGCCAGATTTTTTTAATCTTGCATCATTCTTTCCATGGGTTGACTAAGCAGAATCAGTTTATTTCATTTCTTACAGGGTTGTAAAGATTAGTCACTGCTATGGGAAATTCCTACAATTTGAACCAGTCACAAATCAATGAGCTTTCCTGGGTTAGCTGAAGTGGAACAGAAGTGGCACAGATGGTAAATGAGAACTATAAATATTTATATTTTCTTATCTTAATCCATGATGTTTTATTTCTCTGTGTGCTTTCTATCCTCATATCTTCTGCATTCAACAATAGTTACTACATTTCCAAAGCATAATTCATTTCCTTTGAAGTTTTACAGTTGAAGTTTATAAAATGCAACTTTTCCAATGGTATGTTGGAGTTAACTGAATTGGCTCAGGAAAGACAATTACTAAATTTCAATGTGAACATTAATATCTTGGAAAGTGAAAAATGCTATAAAACTGAGTTTGATTTATTGTTTTGTTGGTTCTCTACACTTAAGAAAGTGATCTAGAAAAATGGAAATATTTTAGATTAAACTTTAAAAACTATTTCTCTCCCTGAAAAGTTTTTATTTGCTAGTGCACCCCTGAGCTATTTGGACATTTTGCTGATACCATTTTTATTGGGGATTGAAGTGTTATAGCTAATAGCAATGAAATCACAATCTTGATAGCTAAGAGAAAATTTAATTAGTACTTTCAAGCATCTTTTTTCCCCCTACAAAAAAGATGAAAAAGCTTTGCATTTTTTTTAATACAAAACCAGCAACTATTTGGTCATCCTATAACAGCTTTTGTGTTTTTAACAGCTTTGACTAAGAAAAATCCTGCCTTTTCTATCCCAGAACTGAACTGTGAAATGCAGGCTCCTTTTGCCATATTTTATATTAATCTTTGCTCTGATATGAACAAATTTGTTTAAAAATTGGTTTTCACTTGAAACTGTCCATTTTTGTATAAGTTCAGAAAAAAATTTTCACTAAAATTGAAACAAAGTCATTTGTTACTTTTGAAAGTAGACATTAGTTTTACAATTAAATTGTCCATATACTATTTTCACTGTCACGAGCCTCACCAAACCAGCATGCTGATAATATTGAATTGTCCCTTCTGAGAGAAAATAATTTAGGCATTTTGGACAGTAGTTAAATACACTCTGTCCTGCATGAAAAGAAAGAATTTGTATATCTTTATAATGTTTTTTTTGGATGAGAGGCTGTTGTCCTACATTCTCGAAGAGGACCAAAATGATGTAATTATGTTAGAGTTGAGTTACAAGGTATCCTATTGTGGCTCATAAGACCAATATGAGCTTGAGATTTTCTGACAGAGGAGAGACACAAATAGTCCTTATGAACATTCTCTAATTCTATACATCTTGCAGTAGCAGAACTAGTTCAATGTTTAGGAAATTCTGAAAGGAAAGTGTGGAAGAGGAGAGGTATTAGACTAATAGCCAAAATGAAGATTTACAGAGACATTGTTCTGACTTCATTCTTGTATGTCTGTGATATTTAAATAGTATAGCAGGGCCATTCCAGGAAAGTGGATTGCTTCCATTTGAATTGTCTTAGGAAAATTCTGAAGGCCATGTGGCAAGATACCAATCATGAGGTCCTTTTTTTACCTAAATTGCCAAGCATTTCAACTGTACTATAGAGAGCACAAATATCTTGAACCAATCACATTGTTCAAAAGTCAAATTTATACTTGCGTGAGAAATCCAGTTTTTCTGAGAAACAATGTTGAATCAAGCTTCTCACAGGATTCTGGAGAGACAGAAGCCACAAAAATTCAGAGTGAAACAGCACTGTAGCTTAAGATATCTTGGAAGGACCTAGAAAAGGTCTTTCTCACTTGGCCATAAAGGGAATAGCATATGGCCCAGCACAGGCATGATGAGGAGAATCTAGGGGGAATCTCTTAGCCAAAGTACAAACCAGCAGCAGAGATTCCTTTATTGTGGCTCAGCATGTTTGTGCCTCAGCAGGCCAACCATAAGACCTCCAACCTAAGAGCAGAAGACAAATTGAAAGCTTCCCTCCCCCCAAACTACAGCACAATAGGCAGGATTAATATAAGCCAACTCAGTGCAGTGGAAAGTCAGTAGCACTTACAGGCCCAGCAGAGGAAGTCAGTGAGAGACACTTGTACCCTTATAAAAGAACCTTGGGACAATCTCTCCTGTACTCTAGGATCAGAACTCAACTTTTAAAAATGAACAAAAAATTCCAAAAGAGCCCTAAGCATGGAAAGTTATTATGGTAACAAAGAAGATACAAACACAAATCCGGAAGGGAACAGCAGTGAAGAAAATATTTACATGTAAAGCCTCAAAGACAGATATGTATTAATTTCAAACTCAAAAAGTTCTTTTGGAAGAGTTCAAAAAGGATTGTAAAAACCAAATAGAGAGATAGAAGAAAATTTTGGAAAAGAAATGAAAGTTATACAAGAGAGTTATGGGAAAATGTCAACAGCATGCAAAAAGAAGGACAAAAATTGACTGAAAAAACCCTCAACTCCTTAAAAATAGATTTGGAGAAATAAAAAAAATACACTGAATGAAATAATATCTTAAAAAATAAAACTGGCAAAATGGAAAAAAAATCTATTGAGCAAAGCAACTCCTTTAAAAATGAATTGAACAAATGGAAAAGGAGGTTGAAATTAATTCATTAAGAAGTAATTCATTAATTAATAATTCATTATTAATGAATAAGAAAATAATTCATTAAAACTCAGAATTGGAGAGCGGAGCCAAGATGGTGGAGAGCAGACACAGCTTTCTGTGACTTCTTCCAACTTTCTCTCAAACCAACAAAAGATTAAACCTCAAAACTGGTTTTGGAGTGACAGAACCCACAAATATTTGGAGTACAACAAATTTCCATAAGAAGATACTATGGGGGCTGTGGAAGTGGAGCCAAGATGGCAGAGAGGGGACACAACTCTCTGTAACCTCTTCTAACCTTCCCTCAAACCAATAGCAGATTAAGCCTCTAAACTGGTTTTGAAGTCAAAGAATCCACAAATATTTGGAGCACAACACATTTCTAGAAGAAGATATCCTGGAAGAACTTCAGAAGAGGTCTGATTCAATTGGGCAGGAGGGCAGTCTGCCAAACCCAGACAGCAGCACAGGGAGACTAGAAGAGGGAGCTGGAGCAGAGTTGGAGCACTGTGCCTTCCACACATCTGGGAGTCATTTTTTGGGCCTCTTGGGCAAATCTGTCCTGATTTTAAGCAGGTGGTTTGGCAGATTTGCCTTTTCTGGGGGATTGTGAGCCACTGAGCCCTGGAAGAATGTTGGACCTAGCTGCCATTACCCAGTACAGGAAAGAAACCAATCAATCAGCAGAACTGCCCAACACCAGGAAATCAATCAATCAGCAGAACTTCCCCAGGGCAAATTAAAGTAGTTGTCCCTCCTTTGCCTTGAACAGACCTCAAGCCTTAAAAAATGAATAAAAAAACAAAAAAGAATTCTCACTATAGACAGCTTTTATGGAAAGAGAGAACAGACCTCAAATCTTGAAGTCCTTAAAAGGAAAGCAATTCCAGAAAAAGCCCCAAAGGGAGACATGAGCTGGTCCCCATTCACAAGGCTTTCTTCAAAGATTACATAAAGGATCTTAAAAGAGAGGTAGAGGAAATATGGGGATATGAAATGAGATCATTGCAAAAAAGAATGGAAAAAAGAATGTAATGAACAAAAAAAAATTAATTGGCCAATTGCAAAAGGAGCTAAAAAAAGGTAATTGAAGAAAATAATACACTAAAAATTAGAATTGAAAAAAAAATGGAAGTGAATGACTCAATAAGACTTCAAGAATCAGCCAAACAGAAACAATAAAAAAAGAAAAAAATGGAAGAAAATATGAAATATCTCCTAGGAAAAACAACTGACTTGGAAAATAGATCTAGGAGAGACAATCTAAGGATTATAGGGCTTCCTGAATGCCATGATGAGAAAAAGAACCTAGACAGCATATTACAGGAAATCATAAAAGAAGATACTGCAGAAGAACTTCAGAAAAGCTCTGTTTCAATAGGGCAGGGGGAGAGGTTGCCAAGCTTAGACTGCAGTACAGACTCCAGGGAAGGAACCTGAGTATGAAGCCAGGGCATTGCTGCATCTGTGCACCAGGGAATCTACTGTGAGACTCTTGGGCTGCTCTGTCCAGGTTGCAATGTAGTGGTTTAGCAGATTTGCTGTGAGACACCCAAAAGCCAATACAAAAGGCAAATTGAGAGCCTCTGAGGTCAGGAAGAATGCAGGACCAGCAGTGCTTACCCAGACTTGGAAGTCAATCAGCAGAACTGCCCCAGGTAAACTAAAGTAGCTCTTACCCCTTTGCCTTAAGAGCAGACCTCAACCTTAAAAAATGAGCAAAAAATCAAAAAGAACTCTTTCCATAGACCATTTTTTATGGTGAAAGAACAGACCTCAAACCCTGAGGATCCTAATGGTTTCAGCTTCAGATGAAGTGCCAAAAGTTGATATGAGTTGGTCCCCATTTCAAAAGGCTCTCTTGTGAATTCTTGAATTCAAAAAGATCTTTAAAAAAATTTATTAAAACTTTTTATTTGCAAAACATATGAATGGGTAATTCTTCAACATTAACCCTTACAAAGCTTTCTGTTACAAATTTCTCCCCCCCACTCCCCACCCCTCCCCTAGATGGCAGGATATCCACTACATGTTAATTATGTTAAAATACTTGACAAATCGAATATATGTATACATATTTCCATACTTATCATTGTTGTGCAAGAAAAATTGTATCTACAAGAAAGAAAAATCAGATAAAGGAAACACAATGCAAGGAAACATCAATCAAGAGCATGAAAATGTTCTGTTGTGGTCCACAGTTCACATCCCTCTCTCTGGATGTATATGGCTTTCTTCACTGAACAATTGGAACTAGTTTAAAACATTTCATTGTTGAAGAGAACCATGTCCATCAGAATTGATCATCATATAGTATTGTTTTTGCCGTGTACATTGATCTCCTGGTTCTGCTCATTTCACTCAGCATCAGTTCATGCAAGTCTCTCCAGGCCTCTCTGAAATCATCCTGCTGGTTGTTTCTCACAGAACAATAATATTCCATAACATTCATATGCCATAATTTGTTCAGCCATTCTCCAATTGGTGGATATCCATTCAGTTTCTAGCCACTACAAAAAGGGCTGCCACAAACATTCTTGCACATGTGGGGCCCTTTCCTTCCTTTATGCTTTCTTTGGGATATAAGCCCAATAGAAACACTGCTGGGTGAATTCAAAAAGATCTTATGAGGAAGTTACAAGAAAATGGGAAAGGAAAGTGATATCTTTGCAAGAGGGTATAGAAAAAGAAAATCAGAAATTATCTGAAGAAAACTCCTTAAAATAGACTTGATGAAATGGAAAAAAAAACAACATATAACTCCTTACAAAATAGATATGAAGAAACCTATTCATTGAAAAACAAAATCTGTGTAATGAAAAAAATGCAGTGAACAAAATACTTCATAAAAAGTGCAATTGGCTAAATGTAAAAGGAGATTAAAAAGCCTAAAGTGAAGAAAATAATTCACTAAAATTAGAATTGAACAAATGGATGTGAATGAATGAATCAATGAGACCAAGAATCAAAGAAAACCAAAAAAAAATGAAAAAAATTGAAGAAAATGTAAAGTACCTTATTGAAAAAACAAGTGACCTGGAAATAGTCTAGAATTATTAGATTTCCTGAAAACCATGATGAAAAAAAGAGTCTAGACATCATCTTTCAGGAAATCATTAAGGAAAACTGCCTGGATGTCCTAGAACTAGAGGGTAAAATAACCATTGAAAGAATCAAAATCAAACACAGAAAAGTAGAAATATTAAATACATCTTTCTCACATCATAATGCAATAAAAATTACATGCAGTAAAAAGCCAGGCAAAAGTAGACCAAAAAGTAATTGGAAATGAAATAATCTAATCCTTAAGAGCGAGTGGGTGAAACAACAAATCATTGATTGTGCAATCAATAATTTCATCCAAGAGAATGATGACAGTGAGACAGTATATCAAATTTTGTAGCATACAACCAAAGCAGTTATTAGAGGAAATTTTATATCTCTAGATGATTACTTGCATAAAATAGAGAAAGAGCAGATCATTAAATTGGGCTTGCAACTAAAAAAGCTAGAAAAAGAACACATTAGAAAACGCCAATTAAATGTTAAATATGAAATTCTGAAAATAATTGGTAAGATTAATAAAATTGGAAGAAAACTATTGAATTAATAAATAAAACTAGGAGTTGGTTTTATAAGAAAAAACAAAATAGATAAATCTCTAGTTAATTTGATTTAAAAGAAGAAGAAAATTAAATTGTTAGTCTTAAAATGAAAAGGGAGAACTTTCGACCAATGAAGAGGAAAATAGAGCAATAATTAG
Source organism: Myrmecobius fasciatus (assembly GCA_023553655.1). Taxonomy (NCBI): domain Eukaryota; kingdom Metazoa; phylum Chordata; class Mammalia; order Dasyuromorphia; family Myrmecobiidae; genus Myrmecobius; species Myrmecobius fasciatus. The sequence goes on along the minus strand of JAJPUD010018403.1, from coordinate 4,266 downwards.
GAATTATTTTGCCCAATTATGTGTCAATAAATATGATACTCAAGTAAAATAGAGGCATATCTACAAAAATATAGATTATCCAGATTAACAGAAGAGGAAATAAATTACTTAAATAGTGCCATTTTTTAAAAGAAATTGAACAAGTGATTAATCAACTCTCTAAGAAACAATTTCTAGGGCCAGATGGATTCACATGTGAATTCTACCAAACATTTAAGGAACAATTCATCCCAATAACATACAAGCTATTTGGTTTTTTTTAAATTTATTTTATTTTATTTGCATAACATATGTGTGGGTAATTCTTCAACAATAACCCTTACATAGCTTTCCGTTACAAATTTTTCCCCCTACTCCCCACCCCTCCCCTAGATGGCAGGATATCCACTACATGTTAATTATGTTAAAATATTGACAAATCGAATATATGTATACATATTTCCAAACTTGTCATTGTTGTGCAAGAAAAATCTTGTCTACACAAACGATATATCAGATAAAGGAAACACAATGTAAGCGAACATCAATCAAGGAGTATGAGAATGTTATGTTGTGGTCCACATTTCACATCCCTCTCTCTGGGTGTATATGGCTTTCTTCAGTGAACGATTGGAGGTGGTTTGAAACATTTCATTGTTGAAGAGAGCCATGTCCATCAGAATTGATCGTCATATAGTACTGTTGTTGCCGTGTATAATGATCTCCTGGTTCTGCTCATTTCACTCAGCATCAGTTCATGTAAGTCTCTCCAGGCCTCTCTGAAATCATCTTGTTGGTCATTTCTTACAGAACAATAATATTCCATAATATTCATATACCATAATTTATTCAGCCATTCTCCAATTGAAGGACATCTATTCAATTTCCAGTTTCTAGCCACCACAAAAAGGGCTGCCACAAACATTCTTGCACATGTGGGGCCTTTCCTTCCTTTATGATTTCTTTGGGATATAAGCCCAATAGAAATGCTGCTGGGTCAAAGGGTATGCACAGTTTGATTACTTTTTGAGCATAGCTCCAAATGGTTCTCCAGAATGGCTGTATCCATTCACAGCTCCACCAACAATGCATCAGTGTCCCAGCCCTCCCACATCCCCTCCAACATTCATCATTAACTTTTCCTGTCATTTTAGCCAATCTGACAGGTGTGAAGTGGTATCTCAGGGTTGTCTTGATTTGCATTTCTCTGATCAATAGTGATTTGGAGCACCTTTTCATATGACTACAAATAGTTTTAATTTCATCCTCTGAAAATTGTCTGTTCATATCCTTTGACCATTTATTGATTGGAGAATGGCTTGAATTTTTATAAATATGAGACAATTCTCTATATATTTTAGAGATGACACATTTATCAGAACCCTTAAATGTAAAGATGATTTCCCAATTTATTGCTTCCCTCCTAATCTTGTCTGCATTGATTTTGTTTGTACAAAAACTTTTTAACTTAATATAGTCAAAGTTATCTATCTGGTTTTCAATCAAGAGTTCCAGTTCTTCTTTGGACATAAATTTATTCCATCTCCATAGGTCTGAGAGGTAAACTATATTACATTCCTCTAATTTACTTATAGTATCACTCTTTATATCCAGATCATGAACCCATTTAGATCTTATCTTGGTATGTGGTGTTAGATGTGGGTCGAGCCCTAATTTTTTCCACACTAGTTTCCAGTTTTCCCAGCAGTTTTTGTCAAATAGTGAATACTTATCCCAAAAGCTGGGGTCTTTGGGTTTATCAAAAACCAAATTGCTATAGTTATTGCCTAGTTTGTCTTGTGATTCTATCCTATTCCACTGATCGACTACTCTATTTCTTAGCCAGTACCAAATGGTTTTGATGACCGCTGCTTTATAATATAGTTTTAGATCTGGTACAGCAAGTCCACCATCGTCAGCCTTTTTTTTTTCATTAATCCCCATGAAATTCTTGACCTTTTGTTCTTCCAAATGAACTTTGCTACTATTTTTTCTAGATCTGTAAGATAATTTCTTGGGAGTTTGATTGGTATGGCACTAAATAAGTAAATTAGTTTGGGTAGTATTGTCATTTTTATTATATTCGCTCGTCCTACCCATGAGCATTTTAAGTTTTTCCAATTGACTAGGTCTGATTTGATTTGTGTGGAAAGTGTTTTGTAATTTAGTTCATATAGTTCCTGACTATCCCTTGGCAGATAAATTCCCAAATATTTTATACTATCAACAGTTATTTTGAATGGAATTTCTTTTTGTATCTCTTGCTGCTGAACTTTATTGGTAACATATAAAAATGCTGATGATTTATGTGGATTTATTTTGTATCCTGCCACTTTGCTAAAGTTGTGAATTGTTTCTAGTAGTTTTTTAGTTGAGTCTCTAGGGTTCTCTAAGTATACCATCATGTCATCTGCAAAGAGTGATAATTTGGTTTCTTCACTACCTACTCTGATTCCTTTTATCTCTTTTTCTTCTCTTATTGCTAAAGCTAACATTTCTAATACAATATTAAATAGTAATGGTGACAGTGGGCAGCCTTGTTTCACTCCTGATCTTATTGGGAATGGTTCTAGTTTGACTCCATTACATATGATGCTTGCTGAAGGTTTTAAGTAGATACTACTAATCATTTTAAGGAAAAGCCCTTTTATTCCTATACTCTCCAGTGTTTTTAATAGGAATGGGTGTTGGATTTTATCAAAGGCTTTTTCTGCCTCTATGGAAATAATCATATGATTTTTATTAATTTGGTTATTAATATAATTGATTATGCTAATAGTTTTCCTAATATTGAACCATCCCTGCATTCCTGGTATAAATCCTACTTGGTCATGATGTATTATCCTGGGGATGACTTTCTGTAATCTTGTTGCTAAAATCTTATTTAAAATTTTTGCATCAATATTCATTAGGGAAATGGGTCTATAGTTTTCTTTCTCAGTTTTCTCCCTACCTGGTTTAGCTATCAGCACCATATCTGTGTCATAGAAGGAATTTGGTAGTACACCTTCTTTCCCTATTTTTTCAAATAGTTTATATAGTATTGGGATTAATTGTTCTTTGAATGTTTGGTAAAATTCACATGTAAATCCATCTGGCCCTGGAGATTTTTTCTTAGGGAGTTGGTTAATAGCTTGTTCTATTTCTTTTTCCGAAATAGGGCTATTTAAATAATTTATTTCCTCTTCTGTTAATCTGGGCAATCTATATTTTTGTAGATATTCCTCCATTTCATTTACATTATCAAATTTATTGGCATAAAGGTGGCAAAGACACTCCTAATTATTACTCTAATTTCCTCTTCATTGGAGAAAAGTTCTCCCTTATCATTTTTGAGACTAATAATTTGATTTTCCTCTTTCCTTTTTCTAATCAAATTAACTAAAGGCTTATCTATTTTGTTGGTTTTTTCATAAAACCAACTCTTACTTTTATTTATTAATTCAATAGTTTTCTTATTTTCAATTTTATTGATCTCCCCTTTAATTTTCAGAATTTCCAATTTGGTATTTAATTGAGGGTTTTTAATTTGGTCTTTTTCTAGCTTTTTTAATTGTAAGCCCAGTTCATTAATCTTCTCCTTCTCTGTTTTACACAAGTAAGCATCTAGAGATATAAAATTACCCCTTATAACTGCTTTAGCTGAGTCCCACAAATTTTGGTATGTTGTCTCATTGTTGTCATTCTCCTGGATGAAATTTTCGATTGTGTCTATAATTTGCTCTTTCACCCATTCGTTCTTCAGGATTAGATTATTTAATTTCCAAATAACTTGTGGTCTATTTTCTCCTGGCCTTATATTACATGTGAGTTTTATTGAATCATGATCTGAGAAGGATGCATTTACTATTTCTGCTTTTCTGCATTTGATTTTGAGGTTTTTATGCCCTAACACATGATCAATTTTTGTATAAGTTCCATGAACCCCTGAGAAAAAAGTATACTCCCTTCTATCACCATTCAATTTCCTCCAGAGATCTATCATACCTAACTTTTCTAGCCTTTTGTTAACCTCCCTAACTTCTTTCTTATTTATTTTGGAATTTGATTTATCTAATTCTGAGAGAGCAAGGTTGAGATCTCCCACTAGTATAGTATTACTGTCTATTTCTCCTTGCATCTCTCTTAACTTCTCCTCTAGGAATTTGGATGCTATACCACTTGGTGCATATATGTTAAGTATTGATACTGCTTCATTGTCTATGGAGCCCTTTAGTAAAATGTAGTTTCCTTCCTTATGTCTTTTAATTAGATCTATTTTTGTTTTTACTTGATCCGAGATAAGGA
>JAJPUD010018402.1:1662-26306 GCA_023553655.1 Myrmecobius fasciatus | reverse complement strand
ATAGATAGATAGATAGATAGATAGATAGATAGATAGATAGATAGATAGATAGATAGATATTCACACATACACGCAGACACACTCATAGAGACACATATAGAACAGAATTTCCTAAAGCCTGCCTCTTCTATTCTCATATTTTCAGAAAGGATATATTGATATGTTGACAAATTATTTATATTAATAACCACCAAAACATCTAATGCTTTAAAGTTTGCAAAACATTATGTTATGGGAACTTCACAAAGTCCTGAGAGATAGATAAAGTTACTGGTATAATTAACCCTTTTTTATAGGAAAAAAAAAAAAACTAAAGCTCAACAAGTTTAGCAGACTTGCTTATGGTTATACAGGTAAAAAAATGTAAGAACAGAATCTGGCTTCCAATACCTATATCCTGTTTCTATAATAAAGACTATATTTCCTTTCTTGAAGAGCCTAGAAAACCTGTAAATTGGATCATCAATAGATTTTAGTATTTAATGGTATCACATTTAAATAGATACAGAGTATTGCTCTCATATTGACTTGAAACCACAAATTGATGTTATATATGTATGTTGTACTTTTATTTAATTTAAACATTTTTCAATTACATTTTAATCTGGTTTCAGTCATGCTTGGGAATTTTATAAGCCTCAGGAAGTGAGTTTTACAACCCTAATGTAGATTGCTTTAAAAATAGTAATAAAATATGATTTTTTTCAATTGTGAAGTATTTTCCCTTTTAAAATATATGTGTGTATGAGTGCATAAATTTAGTCCCTCATCTCCCTCATAATTGTGTTTGTTTCCAAAATATACTTCATTTATATATCCCTGTTTTGATACAACTGTTTCTTCCTTGTTATTTATTTGTTTAGCATCATTTCTATTTCTTTACAAAATACATCCAAGATTGTACTGTGAAAAGTATTAAGGAGGTAACTACACTGTCGTTGAGAAAGAAAATACTTTGTAATAGCAATTTTGAAAGATATTTGTTTTTTATTACTCATAATTTTATTATTCTACTTCCAGATTCATCTTTAAATGTTCTTGAGATTATCTTGCTTCTTTGAATCTTATACCAAATGTTTTTTCACATCTGTTTTCCTTTCTCCTATTTCTTATTGTTTAAAAGATGATAATACTAATTTTCTTCCTCTAGCTCATGAACACAGAGACTCTAAGTTCAGGAATACTACAAAATGTAATGACAGTGTGAGCCACACTATATTAGCAAAATATTTTTAACAGAATTTTATTAAAAGTATAGAAAAATAGGTGAAGGAAAATTTATGCATTTGAGAACAGGAGAGTGACCCCAATAATATCTCTGTGGAGTAGCCTAACTAGTGTGAATCTCTCAGGGTAAATTATTTGATTTGTTTAGAGGCCTATACAAAAATAGAACTTTTTAATATGAAATTGAACTATTTGTGCAGGAACCAGTTCACCAATAGGGTTTTTACCTCAATGCTTTAGCATTTTATAACAATACCTAAAGAAAGGTGAAGGGATTCTGATGTCTAATTTCTAGTAGATGTCACAAAGGACAACAACCAATAAACTAACTACTTATATAAAACCAGAAAGAGAATTTTTTAGCCTTTCTTTATGTAAAAATACCTTTCATCAATATTCCTTATATACTTTCTCCTGTGTAAGGTTATACAAATCCATTTTTGTTTGTTTGTTTTTATCCTAAAAATGCATTTTTATTGGTAAACCTTTCTGTGAAAATTGAAAAAACAGGTTGTTCTGACTTTATCACTTCAGCAATTTCTTAACATCAGTTCATTTTATATAGGAAATAGTCATAGTACATGACAATATCTCTGACTTTATCTGGTCCTGTATTTAGCACGAATATTTATCAAAATACAAATTGAAGCTGTCTAATTTCAAATCATATCTTCTCTTTTTTCCTTTAATTTTTCTTTCCTTTTTGATGCACTGACATTTCGATTGTCTAAATATATAATTTTGATAATGACTGCACCATTGGTACTTAGTACTTTACTGTCAGTTAAGTCATAATCAATTTCATTTGGGATGTAGGGTAATGTTATTCTGGATTTATAGCATTTAGAATCTTCAAACTCCTTTCTTGAATAAAGAAACCCTGTTATAAAGAAATGAGCTGTCTGGGCTTTGATATATTTCAAAGACATATTTTCTAATACTATTTTTGTCATCTTCTCTGCTCACTATTGCACTGAAATCATTGGATATCAAAGTAAATGCAAATTTAATTTAGAGGTTCTTACTAAGTTGTTCATAGAATGTATTTCCTTTTCCTCTACAACAAATGTTGACTACTAAGTTGAAATTATCTTCTTGATGATCTTTATGCTTATACTCATCACAAACATAACAATGACAAATGACCAAGTATCCCATGAAATTATCTTTCTAGATTTTTTTTACATGTAGTCAAATAAATTTCTTTATTTGAATCTCTAAGGAAAGTCAAGAAATTTTCTTCTATTAGCTTCCAATTTTCTTATATCATTTGATTCCATTTATAAAGAGAATGGCAATATTCATAAGTTTCAATCAATAAATATTAATAATCTCATACACACATACACACATATATATATTTAAATATGTATATATATATATGTATATATATATATATATATATGCCAGGCACTGGAATAAGAATTTGGGACACAAAGAGGCAGAAAATAGTCCCTACCCTCAAGGAGACGATAATCTAATAGGGAGACAGTATATAAACAAATATATACAAAGCAAGTTAAATAGAAATAATTAATAGCGGAAAGGCACTATAATTCTGAGAAGTTGGAGAAAGCAGCCAATAAAACAAAGGAATTTAGTTAGGACTTAAAAGTACATTAGAGATAAAATGAAAATGGATATGAGGTTGTAGATCATTCCAGGCAACCAGACAGCCAGAGAAAATGCCTATGATTAAGAGATAAAGGGCTTGTTAATCAATCATCCTGGAGACCAATGTCACTGGATTAAAGAGAACATGATAGAGAGTAAGGTATAAGAAAACTGGAAAGGTAAGAAGGATCTAGGTTACAAAAGGCTTTAAAGGCCAGAACATTTTGTATTTGACCCTAGAGACATATGGAATCACTGGAGTGGGAAGTGACATGCGCAGAATGACATTGTAGGAAAATTACCTTAGTGGGTGAATGGAGAGCAGATTGGAATGGGGAAAGACTTGAGGCAAGTAGATCTAGCAGCAAGCTGTGACAATACAGGTGTGAAGTGGACTTGTATTGGAGTGGGGACAGTATTAGAGCAGAGAAAAAGACGCATTCAAGAGATGTTGCAAAGGGAAATTTACAGATTTTGAAAAGAGATTTACTGATTAATTGAGGATGACTTCTAGTTTGTGAGCCTGTGGGACTGGGAGCATGGCACTGCCCTTTGTAGTAATAAAGGGGACACCATTAGGGGGAAAGATGAGTTCTGTCTTGTACATTTTTGAGTTTAAGGGATCTACTGGATATCTAGTTGGAGATATCTGAAAGGCAATTTGAAATTTGAGATAAAAAAACAAAAAGTTTGGGTAGGATGAAAATCCTACCCAATGTAAATGTAAATGTAAAGATGGCAATTAAATTCATAGAAGCTGGTGAGATCACCAAGTGAAGTAGGATAGAAAAAGAAGGAAAGAAAACCCAGGACAGAACTCTGCAGACATATACATTTAAGGATATCTCTAGTATTTATAATAGTTAGCTTATGGGTGTTTTAAAATGTTCATAGCACTATACAATATCATCTTACAATAATTCTGGGAGGTAAGGGACAGGTTTTGTTTTCATTTTTTTTTCATTTTACAATTAAGGAAATTGAGACAGACAATAATTAAATGTCTTCCCCAGGTTCCCATAGCGGGTAAGTATCTGAGACAGCATTCAAACCCAGGTGTTCCTGACTCTTAAGTCCAGTGCTCTGTCTACAATGCCATTCAATTGGCTTACTGGTCATTGGCTCAATAACTTAATTACATGACATAAATTAATGTAACAATAGCATTCAATATGGAGTAGTCCAAGGAAATTGAAATGGTAGAAGTAAGACTAGAAATGACCTTTGGATAATCCCTACTTATTATTCTTATGTGAATAGCTGAAGAAAAATCAAAACATTTCAGGATAGAATAGCAAGAACAATGATCACAATAAAGACCAAGACTGATTTGTGACTAGACCTGTATGACTGGAAAAGATGATGTTTAGATGACCGTGTACAACTAAAGTTATGGATCATTTTCTCATTCATTTTTTAAAAATCCTTTCATTGCTTTCTTACTCTCTCCATTTCTATATAAAATAAATCTCCATTGTCTAGAGGTTTATGCTAAGAGCATAGATGGATTTAATTTATGTTACTCTTTTCCTTTTAACTTGAAAAGTCACAGAATTTTTAGTATTTCCTTTATAAAACTTTTCAGAGGTAAGAGTCCATATGTATGGGATATTACATATATAATTATTTTTTTCTTTGGTCTTAATGATTTCTTTCTCTTCTACCTGTTTTTCTTTATTAAAAAACCTACAAATTTCTTATAAGAATGACTATCTGGGTTGGGGAGGCAGAGATATATTGGAGTAAATCTAGCAGTGTAAATATATATATATATATGATAAATGTATATACATATATAAATATGTATATGTATATTTGTATACATGCATACGTATATACAGACATATAAACACACATACATGTGTTTTTGTATATATGTATGTATTTGTGTGTGTAATTAGAAAAACCCAAACAATTTTTGTTATACTTTTGTATTTTCCTAGGAAATTTTCATTGCAGTTACACAATATCTTCACAGTAGTCAGGAGATAATAAAAGACATTACACAGTAAAGTGCAAAATTAAAAGAAATAAAAATAAAATATGATTATAATTGAAAATTGAGAATTTCCATGATTCTCTACTTTAATTTGAATATATCAGGTACAATTACATTCTCTAGCTATTTCCACTCACCCTAAAAAGTAGCATTTTACTATCCTTGTCCTGAAGTGTTAAAATAAGTAAGTGTACAAATGAAAAAAAAATTATATATATATATACATATATATATATATACATATATATATATATTGAACAAGGCACAATGAATGTATTATATTAGTGGTCAGTTTTTTATCATGAGAAAACTGGTTGTTTATACAGGTAATAAGTCAAGAGTTTATGCCGTGCCTTTTTGGGGTAGATTTAGTATATATTGTCATTTAGCTTTATCATTCCTTATGGCAGGCCATTTTTTAAAGAAGAAATGTTGCTGTTTAAATGTATAAATCTAAATCAGTAAGCATTAGTATAACTCCATCATGTGTCAAAATGTTATGTAGGAATTAATTATATATATATATATATATATATATATATATATATATATATATATATAATGAATCAAATCCTGCCTATTTTCTGAAAAAGTAGAACTTTCATATTATTTTGCCTGTATCTGTAATGTTTGATTAGGGAAATACAAGGACATTATTCTAAGGAACTGACCCTAATACTTGAATCTACTTTGCCGAGAAAACACAATATTTTATTATCTTATCAATTTAAAAGAATCAAAAATATGTTCATTAGAACTATATTTGAAGGAGAGTCCATTTTATTTAATTGTTCAAAACTTACAACTTCTACACTCATGGCAGTGAGATAATGGGCTTGCTCCAGAATTAACTCAAGGAATCATGGAAGTTGTCTTGATTACAATTGGTAATTTGCACATCATTTTCAGTGATGCTGTACTATTCTCTGTCACAAAAGACACTTTCCTCCAACATCAATATTCTCTTATTGGTGTCTTTTTAAAAAACACATACACAAACCTACATACAATACCATGATTTCAACAAAATCAGAATTTCAAAAAAACTTAATGAGGAAGACAAACATGATGTGTATAAGTAGTCTGCAACACATTATCAGAGATCACTTGCACATGATATACATGACAAAGGATATTGCTAAGTTTATGTATGATTAAAATTGAATGAATGATCCCATAACAAAAGCAAGGAGTTATAATTAGTTATCATTAGTGTTTCGTTGGTATCTTTGAAATGTTAAAAGACATAGAAGTATGTCTCCACCAAGTTAAAGGTATTTATGAAAGGACTTTAGCACAGAAGAGAAGGATTAGATTGCAATCTATTCCAGTGGAAAGGGTTAACACATCTTGCCTGCTTTCAATGTAATTTTCATATTGCTACCATAATGTTTTTTATGTACATCTATGATTATGTTACTCTTTCGCTCAAAATTCTTCATTAGCTCTCATTGCTTTCCAAGGCAAGGAGTTCAAACTATATTGTTTGATGTTTTAGGCCTTTATTAATCCCATCCTTCCCTCTCTTTGTCTGTTCTATATCTACCTATCATTTAAAAGGTAACTTAAATGCTATTTACTTTGGAGAATTTGCCTTTATCCCCTAGTTGGTAATGACCATCCCCTCTAGACTCATGTTACATTTTTTTTAATTTTAACTCTTCAAATTATTAAGATAATATCTTTTGTAATAGCCATTTCTGTTGATGTCCTATCTATATTTTTAAATTGCTTCATAGTAAGCATTGTTTCTTAACTCAACCAATACCTAGCTCAACCTACCAATACCTAGATTAATAAACAATGGAGTGTAAGATGACATTTAATTATACTGAGTTGTTTTGTCTCCACAAGAGTGTGGTCCAACTAAATGAAATTATATTTTTTTAAATACCATCAGTCATGACATCAGTGATGACATAAATTAGTTATTATAACACAACAAATGCTGCCATTCGTGGCAAATAATGTAAAATTCCTATAGGAAATTATTTCTTGAATGAGGATAATCAGATATTTTTGAAATCTAACATAGTAGCGTTTAATACCTCATCCAGTATCTATTTTATCAATGATGATAAAATTCCTTGTGTCTCTTTTAGTCACCAACTAAACATTCCTAACTATATAGAATCCATATTAATATTACAACTTGGGAAGCAGTCTGTGATCCTGAAGCATTCCTTTTTCAAAATGTAGACTTTCTATACCAAGCTATGTAATTTCAAAGTCAGAAGAAGGGGGAGTAAATATTTTTTATGCTGGTTAAATAGGAAAAAATTAATATGTTACATGCAAATGTGTTCCATGCAAATAGAGGCATTATTACAAGGTTTCTTTCTTTTTTCTTTCTTTTTTTTATTGCTGAGGCAATTGGGGTCAAGTGACTTGTCCAGGGTCACACAACAAGGACATGTTAAATGTCTGAGGTTAGATTTGAACTCAGGTCCTCCTGACTTTAGGGCTGGTGCTCTATGGTTTCTTTATTTCTCAAGTCGAAAAAAAAACTCTATAAAGAAGTCACTGCTACTTGGGCAAATTCACACAATATTTCTGTTAAATATTCAGCTTATATTATTGTAGTTAGTATTGGGGTTATCACAGCCAAAAAACTCATCACCAAGTGGATCACCTATTGGTAATGAAACTCTCTACTTAACTATACTGGCTCCCAGAAAGTAGGTGCAGTTTGTTGCTAGAACCTTGACTTAACCCTTTATAGTATGATAGGATTTGACTGGACTCTCTCTTCATTTGCTTATCCTTTGTGGATCTAGAGTCACCTCTATACCAAAATAAGGCATCAATTAAGAAATTTTTGAAAGACTTTCATGAGGCTTGGAGAGAGAAAATTATACCAATTTTAAAGAGCTGTTTAAGAATATTTATTTTATTTAATCTTTTTTACTTAAACTTAATAGTTTTATCTGATCTTAAGCAATATTAACTTCTGTTGAAAGTTTTTAAAAAGTTGAATTTTGTTTTCAACCCACTCTGTTATCTGCTAAAGCTGGGACAATGATGGCCATTATTTATGATGATAAACTTCATCAGATAGTGAGCTCTTTGTCATCAGAAATCTTCTAGATATGCTTGAAGAAATTAGATGACCACTCTGGTGCTATATGAATGGATTAATAATATCCCTCTGAGCTCTCTTCTTAGATTCCTTAATTTATGACCTAAAGGAACCAAAGTACCTAAGAAATTGTTTTTAAAAGATTAAGTTATATTCTGGGCAAGTTAGTACTTTTTATCATATTCTGTTTTAATTAACTACTATATGGTTCATATATTTTAAAAGAGTTGGGTACATCCCCAAGCTTGAGTAATTAATGTTAAAGAACAGATAAGTACTTTCTTCCACATAATGTGCCTTGTGTCATTGTTTAGGACAGAATACCAGGCTAGATAGACCATTGATCTGAACCACTCTAAAAATTCTTAAATTCTTATGTTCTTATATTATAAAATATGAATTAAAAAAAGAATTAGTCATGATAGTGCTTAATACTATTTGAAGATAGAAATCTGAAATCTGAATGAAACCAAATTACTAATAAGTTTCTTTCATATTTCTTGATGTTAAATTTTCCCAACTGTGGTTTCTAAAGCAGAACTTATGAATAGTAATGAAACAGATTAATAGTGAAACATCAATTTAGCTATGCCAACTGAATTTACTTTCTTGAAAAGGCCTATTCTTTGCAGTATCTACTATACGTATTGATATATATTTATAACTACTGATATATAACAAGTATCAAGGAAGTTAAAAGAAAGATTTCCTATGAGATTTTTTTGTTCCATAGGTCTACTCTGGTCTTGGTCAAAGATTTAATTTTGGTTTACTTGTAATAAAAATGCTTAGTATCAAAATATAGTTGATAGTGTACCTCAAATTAATAATTCAACTGAACTGAACAGCAAAGCCTTTGGTTGCTGAAGCATTTGAGGAATATATCTACACTTATTCATTTCAAGAATGAGGAATTTTTGTGGGAGCAAGGAATATTCACCAATAATCGAAACATTGTCTAGTCAATATTGGGCAGTTAGTCAACAGTCATTCTTTGAGTCAATAAGCATTTATCAAGTACCTACTATTTTCCAGGCTGAGATATAAAGGCAAGATCATTACCCTCAAGGAACTTGTGTTCTAATAGAGTAAACAACATGCAAATATCTAAGAATTTATAAAATAGAGTGGATTGAAAATTCCTCAGAGAGGCAGGCATTACCAGCTCAGGAGTCAGAAGTCAGGAGTCAGGATGGGGAATTGGGTAGAAGGGAAAGGATTATTGCAAAAGGTAGAATTAGAATCGAGTCTTAAAGGAAGACAGAGAATCAAAGGTGTTGGCCCAAAACATTCCATACTTGGGAGAAAGTCAATGGAGAAGAGAATTAGAATATCATATTTAAGGAACAGCAGATAATCAAGGATAGCTGGATCATAGAATTGGGGTAAAGGTAGGGAATAAATTATAATAAAATTAGAAAGAAAGTTTTAAATGACAAAACAAAGAGCATGAAGCACTAAGGATGGGGAGGAGGGGTTGGGTACAACATAGTCAGATAGAGTCTAGAATTAAATGAATGAATTAGTCTTATGTACTAATGAAAGTCTATGAAGACTGCTGTGGCATTTTTGTTCATGGGGTTTTTAACCATACAAAAAAGCCTGACTTGAAGCATTTGGAACTATCTTATTCAGAGTACATAAGTCTAGTTAATGTTTGTCTATTATTTTTGAAAAAGATCAATTACAAATTGTTGTTAAATTAGGGGATATCTACCTAACACAAGTGAAGACTTCCCTGGTAGAACAGGTGGATGAGAACACTTTTTTTTTCCCTAATAGCCAAGAAGGCAGCTAAATCAAGTGTTCTAAAGAGTATATAGAAATTGGTCATACATCAAAGTCATCAAGATTATTGATTTCATCCCAGAACATCACCTATCATCTTTTATTTTGCCACTGGACTTCAACAACTCTGGAAGAGAGTAAGGCTGATGACTGTGCAACTATGCCTCATTTAAATCCAATTCACAGAAGTGTCAAGACATCACCACATGATTCCATTGGTCCTCTTCAAAAATAAAGAATGAACAACAATATATATATATATATATATATATATATATATATATATATATATATACCATAACTTATCTAGTTGCTCACCAATTTATTAGGACCCTTCCAATTCCCATTTTTGCCACCTTTAAAAGAGCAAAAAAAAAATTGTTCTATATCCCTAGAGTTAGTTTCGCTTTTTATAATCCCTCCTATAATCTTTTCTCCAACTAATTTCCCCTTTCTCCTTCTCCCCATCTAATACTTCTTTTTGATGGGATTCTTTCTCATTTGCTCATTCTTTCAGCCCACTTCCTGTTTCACATTTGACATCAGGAGCTAAACTCTGTAGCATTCTATAGCTCTATGGAAAAAGTCTGAACTGGTTCTCTTGATGCTTTTCTAGGGTTTTCTGCATTGTGTTGTTCTAGAATCTGAGGGACAGGCTGGGCAAGAAAAAATTTTCAAAGCTTCCAGAACAGTCTGATACAAGGCAAAATCTGATTGTTACCCCTTTATTCTGAGCTGTGCAAGTTCCTGAATTGCTCTTTATTGTGAGTGAGAACAGACTGCTGCAAGACTCCCCTTTGGTCTGTGAATCTTACTCTGGTTATTTACTCTTCTGCAGGCTAGGCTTGATGTTTTGTGCCTAAGGTCTTAGCCATACCACCCCCTGCTACTACTGTTGCTGCTGCTGACTTCTGGACATATTTCTTTCTCAATGCACAGCTAAGGGCTTTGCTACCTGGAAACTCCACTGCTGATACAAGACTGCAGTTCTTCTCTCCACCCTGGATTTGTGACTGTTGACTAAATAGTCAGTGACAAAGCTGACAATTCATCATAGTGCCCTCGTTGGAGTCTGTTGGTATCAATTACAAATCAGGCTCTTCTTAACTAGGTACCCAGCCTCTCCCGGGGCCCTGGAGTGCTCTTCTCATGTGTGCTCTGGGGTCTGCAGACCTCCTTATTTCTCTGTTCCTAGCTGGCCTGGACAATGATTTTTTTTTACGTCTTTTGCCAGTAGTATTCATCCTAATGCATCTTCCAGATCTGTTTGGAGAAGAGGACTTCAGTTATAATGCATCTAACCATTCTCCTATCTTTACTCCACTGTCTGCATACATTCCTACTCACTGTCTTTTACATGTCTTCCTATAATGTTCTCTTTCTTTTCTTTTGACTTCTGGCTTCCCTGGCTTCATTTCAAGTCTGAGTTAAAGTGCAACCTTGTACAGTAAAGCTTCCCTAGTGTCCCATAATCTTGGTGCCTTTGTTCTAAGATTGGCCCCAATTTATCCTGTTTGTATGTTGTTTGCACCCCCATCACCTTAAGTCTGGACTCTTACTCTAACCCTAATTTCAATAGCCTGTGGTGGGCCTCTTTCCTCAAATCACTCCCCACTCCATTCAAACAACAAGGTTATTTTCTTAAATCTAACCATTTAGTATGTTAAAGTTAATAACATACTTTAGCATGCCCCATTTTTCTCTCTGTCAGCTAGGAAAACAAAACAAAACAAAACAGTTCTCCATTATTTGCAGCAGTGAAACAGCAGTGAGACATTGTGGACAGAAAACTGGAAGTTCCTCTTCTGACACATAAAACTCTAGTTGGGTCATGTACCCTCTAAGACCTCCAGACAACTCTGAAAGTTTTAGAAAGCTTATCAATGAGCATTAATAAAAGGAGTGTCCTCACCCAGGAATTTCTTATCTCAAGTCTTAAAAGTTAATATCTATTCATAACCCTGATCAAATCATGATTTGCAGAAGAACACATCTATAAATATTTTTTAATACTAAGAAATCACAAAGGACAGAAGAGGTAAGTAAAGTTTTCCAGAATATTATTGAGAAAAATGAACTTTAAGGATAGATATCTAGTATAAGTTAATAGCAGATGGTCTCCCTTAATGACAAACAGTAATTACAAATAATGTCCCATTGAAAATAGAGAAATTTTATCAGCTAGCTATTATTAAAAATGTATATATTTTCAGAAATGACCAGAATTTTTATGTTGGGGTACATGGCACCAGAAAGAGCTAACGATAGGAAAAAAGAACATTCTCACTCCACAAGTTGTGCCCTGTAGGAAATGATGGAATAAGCAAAGAGAAAGAGGACAGGAAACTGAATGACACGAAACTAAAGTCCCATTACACCAACATGTTCAGTGGGGAGAGTCCCATGCAACACATCACAGAAATGTGCTCTACTTCATAGACCATAGATGAAACTCATCTGTGCCAAAAATAAGGCTAATTATACTTTTGTGTTTCTCTATGGAGTAATTGTTAATACAACATACAGTGGGACATAAAAATCTTTAACTATAATTAATTTAGCAAGGGATTGGTTATTACTATATTACATTTCACTACAATTTCATGTTTTGTTTTTTTTTCAAATTGTGGTTATACTATTAGGAATCATTATCTATTACTTGGAGGGGTTTCATAGTCTAATCACAAGAGAGCATTGATTTCAGTTGACAACACAACAACTACAAATTTGTTAAAAACACTATTGTTCATGAAGTAGAATCTGTGATTTAGAACCAAGGGAACTTGGGTTTAGAAGGGATCTCAGAATTCTAGTATGAATTCCTAGGCCAACTAATAATTTACTTTAAAATATTCCTGATAACAAAATTTAATACATTTTGGGGGGATTTTACATTAATATAAGGAAAAACTTCCTAAAACCTGGAAAATTTTCTGAACATCTTGTTCCTTTCTAATGGAATCTGCAATCCAATGACACTGACTTCTTCGTTGTTTTCCAAAGATAATATTATTCCTATATCTGGGCTTTTTCACCAGGTATCCTTCACACCTGGAATTTTCTGCCTCCTTATTTCTATTTCCTGACTTCACTAATTCCTTAAATTACCAGCTAAAGTTCCATATTTTAGAAGAATCCTTTTAGGGTCCTTCTTAATCTTAGTGAATTCCTTCTGAAGTCATCATAAATGTATATGTGTGCACATGTGTGTATATATACATGTGCGTGATTGTACATATAGATATGTGTGTATATACATATATACACACATTTATATGTATATGTGCATGTTTGTTTCTTATACATAAGTTTGAAAGTTTTTGTTTCCTTAGATTGCGAGGTCCTCAAAAACAAAGATATTCTTTTTTGGCTTTTTTGTATCCTCCGCATTTAGTACAATGCACAGCACATAAATGCTTAATATATGCTTGATGAATTGGCTATCCCTGGAAACACTTTCATTAACTTCCCTGTGTCTTAAGAATATCACCATCGTTCTATTTATGCTGGTTTACAACTGCAAAGTTATCCTTGTCACTCCCCATATCCCTATTCCCAATTAGCTGTGAAGATTCTCTAATTCTGCCTCTAAAACTTCTCTCACATACTCTTCTTTCTATTTGTAGTGTCACTGAATTAATTCAGGCCTTCCACCTCTTACCTAGAATTTGTTCAATAGTCTCTCCCCCTTTCAAGTATATCTTCTATAGAAAGAACTGCTAAATAGTTATTCCTTTCTATTTTTAAATACACACATCCATCAAGTTTATTTTTAAAGCAACCAAACTTCTCATGACAAGAACAAGTAAGTATGATTTGAGAGAAAAACAATACAGTTGAAAACTCTTTTGCTACTTGTTTTATTACCTCAACAAAGTAGTACAAAATATGCATTATTGCAACAAAACAATACAGGCTGAAAATCTAAGGTTTTTCAAGGAGAAAACTGGTTTTACCTTCTAATTTGGAATGTAGGATGCAATTATAATAATGAATCATTGGGTAAGAAGCATAGGCACTCAATTAGCATTAAGGACCTATTATGTGCAAGGCATTATGCTAAGTACTATAGATTCAAAGAAAGGCAGCTACCAAGCTGCATAAAATATGAGGAGAAATATGGGATGGTACCTAGCTTTGATGGTTAGAAAGTTTATTTGAGGATGGGTTTGACATAGATATTTTGGAGGTAATAGGGAAATATTCAGGAGTCAATTAGATAGTTTAGTGGATAGTATTGCACCTGGAGTCAAGAAGACCTGATTTCAAATTTGACCTCAGATACTTACTAGCTATTCTAACCTGGGCAAGCCATTTAGCTTCTGTTTGCCTGAATCCATTGGAAAAGGAAATGGCAAACCACTCCCATAGCTTTAGCAAGGAAACTCCATGGTCAGTATGGTCTACAAGATCCTGAAGAGTCATACACAACTGAACAGCTGAGAATAACAACAAGGGAAACAGCCAATGAAGTAAGAAGGATTGAAAATAATTGAATGGAGATAAAGAGGGACCGGATAAAGTGAGATAACATAAATTAAAGTAAAAATGTGACAAGAAAGGCTCCCTCTTCATTTCAGACAGAGTTGAAAGTACAGAGTGTTGTAGTAAAGGGCATCTGACTGATGTGAGGTGAGGAGGACAAGAGAAGAGAGTGCTAATTGCAAATGACTGGTCTTAATTTTTTCAGTGAAATACAAGTCAAGGTTATCAGATGAAAGAGGGAGAGGGATAACAGAATAATAGGAGGGGGTTAGAGGATGAATTAAGTGATTTAGAAAAGCTGCTCTGGTGATTGAGATAGAAGGATATGTAAAAGGATTGCCTTGGAGAGGATTTTGGGGAGATGAAGGAGTAAGTTGGTAAATTTCAAACTCTCCCAGTTTCCCCCACAAATAGAACAAAATTGTGCCTCAGGGTAAACATAGAATGGCAAAAAAAATCAAGAAGGTTTGGGGCAGAACTGGGATCCTCCAAATACAACCTGAAAAGATCTAAAGAAAGGCCCTGGGCTGGGGATTAATGGATCTGGAGAGTGCAAATACCCCCAGGGTAGCTCTGCAGAAACATCAAGCAGGGACCCCTTGGTCTAGCTGGGTGTGGTTGAAACTACATCAGGAACCACAGAGACTTTCTCCTCCCAGACTGTTTGTGGAGTCTCACTTTGAGTCAGGGAAGACTGAGCAAACCTTGACTGATTGGGAATTCTAGACCAGCTGTGCTTCTGAAACACAGCCCTGGGTGAGAAGGAAGGAGCACCTGGTGAGTGCAGAAGCAGTGGAACAAGGTCACTGTTGTCTGCAGGCAGTTACAGGAAGATGGGCTTCTTGGTTTGGGGTTCCTAGTCTGAGTGGAGAGCTAAAGGGAAACATTCGCTCATCCCATGATTAGAAGTGCTTATACTAATACCTCTTATTAAAAAAAATGATTCAGCAAAGAAGAACCCCACCATTGAAACATATTTTGGGAACAGGGAAGACCAGAATTCATCTTCAGAAGAAAACACTTTAATAAAAAAAAAAAAAGATTGTACCCAAAGAATAATGTGCAATGGCTCCCTGCCCAGAGATAATTGATTGAAGAACTCAAAAAAGAATTCAAAAATCCAATGACAGACATCAAGGAAAAAATAAAGAAAAAATTAAAACTATCCAAGAAAAACAAGAAACTTATGAAAAGAAATTAACCAACTAGAAAAAGAGGTACAGTGTCAAAAATGAAAATAATGCTTTAAAAATTAGAATTGGGCAAGGGAAAGCCAGTAAAGCTGTGAAAGACCAAGAAATAACAAAACATTATAAAAATGAGAAAATAGAATAGAATGTGAAACATAAGAAAAACAACAGATCTGGAGAACAGATCAAGAAGAAAAAATATAAGAAAAATTGGACTGCAGAAAGTTCTGACCAAAAAAGAGAACCTTGACATAATAATGCAGGAAATAATCCAAGAAAATTATCCTGGAGTATAGAACATGAGGGGAAAGTAGAAATAGAAAAAATCCACTGATCACCACCTCAAAGACATTCTATGTGGAAAACATACAGGAATATAATTGCCAAATATTGAAGCCCCCAGATTAAAGAGAACATTTTGCAAGAAACAAACAACCAAACGAAAAGAAAACAATTCAAATAAGCTAGAGTTACAATTAGAATTTTACAAGACTTATTAGCAGCTACACCAAAAGACCGAAGGTCCTAGAGTTATATCTACTGGCAATCAAAAGAATTAGGTCTGTGACCAAAAATATCATATCCAACAAAATTATCTATAATTTTGAATGAGAAAAAATGCACCTTCAATGAAGTTGCAGATTCTCAGACTTTCTGTTAAACAAACTTGAACTTAAAAGAAAATTTAACATGTAAGAGTCATTATGAAAGATCAACTTTAAGAAACAAATTGGACAAAATATTTAAGCATGAACAAATTATTTGGGTTTTTTGTATATGTGTGTATATACATATATATACATATATACATGTATGTATAAAATCCACATCAAAAATAGGGTAGCTCAAAAGAAAGACTGGTAGAGTTAAGGTAAAAATAATAATCATGTTATACAAATGGAAGAATAGACACAGGGGCATTAGAGGGGAAAAGAGGTCTCATAGTTATGAAAACCTACTCACATTGAAAATAAGTTCAATAGGTAACACTATATATATACCATGAGTGGTATAGGATCCTCCAAAATCTATAAAGAAATAAAAGGCCATGGATGGTCAGATGGGGAAGCAAAAGGTGAGGAAAGAATACAAGAGTGTGACTCTTGGGTAGGCGGAGGTTAAGTAACAGAAAGGCAAGTTAAGGATCAGAATTTAATTAAAGAGATAGCAAGGATAGGAAAGATGTGTGTGAATGTGGGGAGGCTGTGGCTATGGCTATAGGTGTGAGTGTATGTGTCTATATGTATACATAAATATCTTTTCTTAAATGTAGCTTGTTTGGAAGTGGGGGAGGATGGAAGAAAAGGAAAAGAATAAAGTAAAAAAGTAAGCAGCAAAGAACCAAAGAACAATTTACAAGGAGGTGAAGAAAAAAATGGTCATTCGTGAATATAATTTTTTCTATTAATATATATTTATATTTATTTGAATCCTCTCTGATGTTTTGCTGAGCACATGGCAATGTCCTCTTGTTTTGCTTAATTTTTTTAAATTTCTTTTCTGTTTTCCTTTTTTTTCTTACTCTATTTCTTCAAATAAAAAAGAGAAAAACATAAAAAGATTGCTTTGTTACAAGGATTCATTTAAGATTACATACATGAATTTCTAACATCATTTGACAATTTGTGTAGGAAGGAATTACAATAGATTGTAAGAGTAATCCAAGACTATGCTTTAGAAAGGCAAGAACTTCAATAGGACAAAGAAGCAAGCAACTAAAAGGAAGATGATAGCATAGAGTGGAATTGATTCATCAAGAGGTCAAGATGGAAGGGAAGAGAGTAAAGCAGGTGGAAGGGTGATGACATGGGCATATATACATATATAGGAAGTAATTGAGGAATTAGAAGTCATAGTGAGGGTAAAAAAAAAAGCTTAGAATTGTAAGGCAAAGGCAGAGGTACAATGACAACAGCTATGAGCAAATAAAGGATTTTGGGAGTTCATAAATATATATGTGGGATTCTTGTGGGTGATGACAAGATCAAGATTATGACGATCTCTGTAAATACCTGTGATAGAATGAAGAAGTAAACCGTGAGAAATGAATCCATTGAGAAATGTATTAGGTTAGGGTGTTTGAAGGAGTATCAAGATGTATGTTGAAGCTCCCAAGAATGAGTATAGGAATTGGGAAAGAGAAAAAAAACTGTGAAATAATCATTGAACTCATTGAGGAAAAAAGCAGAATGTCTTGGAAGTTGGTAGACAACAACAGCTTCTAGAATTTTGATGGATTGTTGATATTAACTGAGTGAACTTCAAAGAAGGAAAGCACTTATTTATGGTGGTAGAAAATAAAGAAGTGACCATGGGAAACAAGGATTATTCTACATTTCTGACTTTGACTGAAAGTAAAAGTGAAGCAAATACTGGAAATGGTGGCCAGGGAAGCTCTTATCAGGAGAGAGTAAAGTTTTAGTAAGAGTTAAAAGGTGAAAAAAAAATGGGAAAGACAAAAAATAATATAAAAGTAATTTTATTATATATGGAAAAAGCAATCCAGAGAGCACAATACCAGGGGTGGATAGTTTAAGAGTTTGACATTGGGGATGAGGGATAATGGAGGATGAGAACAAGAGATTAGGTAGTGGATAAAGAATACAGTTTGAATAAGTAATAACTAGGCATTTAGAATCACTGGAATGTGGAAGAAAGAATGGAGGAGGAATTTATCAATCATTTATAAATTAGTTCAAGAGGGTTTTTAACATCAAACAGAAGTCCAGAACGGAACCCAAGACTACTTGACCCAAATAGAAATGGATTAACTGCCCAAATTCTTCCCCATTATGCAATACCAGGTGGAATTATATTCTTGTCACACTCTTTCCTAATGTGGATGGCTATGCCTTTCTCTGTTATAAAATTTCCAAGCCCTAGTAATAAATTCCAGGAAGACTTTCTATTTTATACAATGTTGAAGGATTTTTTATGCAAAGTTACTATGGCTGGAAACACAGGAGATATATATCCAGGGAAATATAGTCAGCATTGCTTGTGGAATGATTTGGAGTAGAACACTAAACAATCCAATCAGTCAAATGATTTTTTTGACAAAATTATTATATATTTCAAACTGATATTCCTAAAGCATAGGTATGATTATGCTATTCTTCTTCCCAGGAAGTTCTATGATTCCCAATTTTTTCTAAAAGAAAATTCTATTTATCAGTTAAAGTCTTTAAAAATTGGTCTCCAACCTAATCAAGTGGTCTCCCATGCCTAGGATGTCCTTTCTTGTTTCCTTCTGCCTCAGACAATGCAATCTTTTTTTATAATCCAATTCCAGTTGAACCTTTACCATCAATGAGAGCCTATCCTGATCCATCCAGTTGTCAGTAACTTTCCCAATTATTGTGTGTGTGTGCGTGTGTGCGTGTGTGTGTGTGTGTACAGGATGTCCCAAATGCTTTAGTGCATGTTTAAGCTATTACAACCTAATTTATATCTTTTTTTCTCCATTATACCTGCCTTGGAACTAGGAAAACAGGCTCTGACATATATGGGCTGCATTACACTGAGCAAGTCAGTGTCAAAGAAGGTGCTGAATTCCAGGAGTATTGTGAATTTTTTTTTTATCCAGAAGTAACTTATAGCAAGAAAAATACAGATATAGGCCCTAATATAGGCTATGTATGTGTGTATGTTTAATTCACTTATCCTTGCTCTGTCTCAATAGAATATAGCTTTCCTGAGATGAGATACTATTTCATGTTTCTGTCCCCAGGACTTTGCACAATTCTTAGGATGTAGTAGATAATAATGGATGCTTGTTTACAGTGAATTATTTTGTCTTTGTACCCCTAAAAAACACTTTGAACATAGTAGGTATTTAATAAATGTTTTCTGAATTAATAAGTGTTATCCACAGGCCCCTGGGGTAGGGACTAATAAGTTCTCAAAAGAGTCTTTTATGAAAAGGAAGTAACTAGCAGCATAACAAAAAACATGAATCAGATGAATATTTGTTATATTCCCTCTAGAAACTCTTCTCTCCTTTGAAATACTTTGAAAATATTTCCTGATGCATTTCTATTTTTCCTTTAACATATGAAGTAGATTTTGAATAAATTTATATTTGTTGTCTGTGTATATGTGTGTGTGTGTGAAAAAACTTGATGGAACCAATATTTTACAGTTTCATTTGGTCTGCTCTTGGTAACCATGTTTAATATTCTTTGAATAACAATGTAATTAATTTTTTCAAAAAAAATTACATTCAACAAGCCATTTGCTTGGGGAGAAAAAAAATTGGTTTTTTTTTCATTCCATTACCAAAAGTTTATTCTTCTTTCATTTAATTTCCTCCAAAGGAAAATCAATGCATTCATACACAATGCCAACCAGGCCCCCTCTGAGATCTTTTATGTGAGATTCATTTTTTTCTTCACATTATGTTGATTAAGTGAATGCCCTGTGTCCATAGTACATATAATGCATTAAAAAGCCTCAAATTCAACCCTTTAATAATAAATACTTAAAAGAAACAGCCCATTCTGACTACTCTAGATAGATTATCAACTATACCTCTAAAAATGGCTTTCTATTTTAAAAACTGAATTTGCAAAGAAAGTTATCATGAGCATAAGATCTGGCTGAGAGTACCTCTTACCCAGTAGGATCTGAATAAATTAATTCCCTGGTTATAACATAAACCACTTTTTGTATATGACTTACATATTTAACTGAAAGCAAAGAATCAGTTTACGGCCAAACCCCCAAATCTCTGAAAACTTAACGCAGTTTCAAAGTTCAAATCTGAACTAATGTTGCCCAATTAGGCCATGAGTATTTTAATATCAAAGAAAATAGTACCCACAAAACAATCTCTTTTAGAAGTCAGACTATGTAGCTGAAGACACTATTGAAAACAATCAGGAAAATGTGTCATAGGATGTGATGTCTTTGTAATACCTTGTTTTTATCATTGTTTTAAATATATATGGATGTAGACAAACAATCACATACACATATTTAGGAGTAACAATTTTAATTGAAGAGAAGGAGCTTCTGACTCAGAAAGCATTTAGCAGTATGTTTGAAAGCTTAATTCATGTGAATTTCCATCTGCTTGTTTGTCATTTCATTTTTATTTTTTTAAATCCTTTTTTCCTCTTTCCCAATTGCCCCAGGCAAGGATTTTTTTTTTTTTTAGAAAGCAAGATATATTTGCCTCCCTTTCAAATGCTGTGTCTTTTTCAATACTTTAGTGAATACGTACTTTTCATGTTATGATCATTTCTGTGATAATTTGGTAAAACTAAATTAGACCAATAGTGGATTGCTCTAAAGAATCAGAGAGAAGAGAGAAAAAGTGGAATTGTGAGGGCAGCAGTATAGGATTCAGCTCTATAACCTTCCAGAAAAGAGAAGATAATAAATTAACAGAGATACATTTCCTAGGCAGCTCTTATTCATATAAATTTGCCCTCTCTTTAAATTTACTCTGCCATCAAAGTTGGCCCATAAACTATCTTCTAGCTTCCTTTCTCAGTCTTCCCTCTCTGCTTCATATTCATTGGAATTTCTTTTCCAATCAGCCAAATCACTTGTTTCCATCTTTTACTCAACTGGATCCCCATCCAGGAAAGCTTCTTAAAAGAAATTGTGAAAATTTACCCACAATTCCATCATAGTTAATTTGACTTCTCCCATGACGCTTGCTCTGCTACATGATTTGTTGGCTTTTGCATGCCTCAAAGGCCCACAAAACAAAGATTTTGTCATTATAAAAGAAATGTCAGTACTAATAATGGATTAAAGAGAGTACATAACCATTCTGTAGAAGTCCTTTACTTTCAGAATGTTCCTTTCCTATATTCATTGCAATGAAATTGATATTAATGATACTCAAGGAAAAACTGATTCTCTCCACTCCTAGGAAAATGCATTGAGCATGTTCCTTACTAGTACAATAACTGCTTAGCAACTGAATACCTTTATCAATGCTGTTGAATTAATTGGGTTCATTTTGCCTCTTCTTTCTCTCTTTTTTTATTTTAATATAAAATTATAGTTTTCATCTTCCAGAATTTTAGAAAAATTATTCTTATTTATACAAATGTATCAGGATATATACTTTAGATACCCAGAAACCCCCTAAAAAGTAATAACTTCTCCCCAGAGAGAATATGTATTTATATCCCTTACTAGTAGCTACTTTTACTATTTTTCTAAATATATACATGTGTATATACATATATGTACATACACTCTATGCTGGGAGTGTATGTACGTGCATTCATATATTTGTGTGTGTATACCTCTGAATTTGAAGATGTTAAATGATCAAATAACTCCTAAATTCTGTTGACTTTGACCTGAGATTTTAAGGCTGTTAGTATCTTCCAAATGAGAAATCTACATTACTCAAAAGTCACACATTCATTGTTTCAAAAAAGGAATTTAAAAACAAGTCTTCCTTGTCCTGAGGCAAGCTTTCTAAATATTATGCAATGAATACAAATACACATATAAGCATAAATAAAAATATATGTATATATATATATAACATACCATTTATATATGCATATTTGTACACATACAATCTATATGTAAATCATATATATTTTAATACTTAAAAAAGTTTAATGATTTCAAAACTTTTTTATTCTCTCCATATATTAATAAGTAGTTTCCTTGAGTTTCTGTGTCAAAAATATTCACCTTCAGATAGGCAAACTTCTGGTCTTTATCTTCTCTAAAATTAGGTATGTAGAATCTTAAAAAACAGAAGCTATAATACATTGCCAGGCCTGAATTACAAACCTTCTCAGCTTGGTAGAACCTGTCAGAGCATATTGATCTTTGTCATAGCTCTAAAGAAGCCAGGATCACTTCTGTGATGTAATAAATAATAAATTGAAATAAGCCTAGGAATAAGACTATATTGGAATACATATATATATGTGTGTGTGTGTGTGTGTGTGTGTGTGTGTGTGTGAGAAAGGAATCAAGGAGAAAAAAAATGAAAAGAAAAAGGGTTAAAAAGCAAGGAAAGGTAAGAGAGGATAGAAAAAAGATAAATATGGAAATGGGGATTTATTTGTGGTCTTTATATAGATTGCAAGTCATTTTATTTAAATTATTTTTTATTACAAACAAAACTAACAAATAAAAATTTTCTATTAAGCATTATTTCATTGGCTTTATTTCATTTTAATTTCTATGCAGGCATAAAGGTTTGGGAAGATGAATTCTCTTATTAATGGATTTCATTTATGTGTTAGGCAACTTTAATATTTGGTTCTCTGGAGTATCAAGGCAGCTTAAGGGAAAGCAAGAAAAAAAAGAATGTACAAAGTACCTATTGTATATGAGGAACTGAATAAAGAGCCATGAAAATATTCTCATTTGATTTCATTTGGTCAATTAAAAGAGTGCATGGGAGCAGCTAGGTGGCAGAGTGGATAGAGCACCAGCCCTGAAGTCAGGAGGACCTGAGTTCAAATCTGATCTCAGACACTTAACATTCCCTAGCTGTGTGACCCTGGGAAAGTCACTTAACCTCAATTGCCTCAGAGAAAAAAAAAGAGTGCATGATTCTGTTTCAAGGGACTTGATTTGGAATCCCATTTTTGCTACTTTCCTGTGTAAGCTTGAATGAGTCACTTTCACAAATGCTATAGAGTTTAGGTTGGTTTCTCTAAAATAAAAGAGATTAGTTCAGGAGTTCCTAATCTGTAGTCACTGATTGTTTCTTAATTTTTATTTTTATAACTATTTTAGAATAATTGGTTTCCTTTGCAATCCTAGTCATTTCATTTTATAAATTGAAAAATCATTCTCTGAAAGGGTCCATAAATTTTGCCTGTCTAAAGAGATTTCTGACAAAAATAAATTAAAATTCCATTGATTAGATGATTTCTATATTCCCTTCCAGCTTTAAATCTGATATAACCAAGTCTCTTTATTTTATAGATTTTATTGAGGCAGAATATGATGGGGTATATGTCTGCTGTCTTGAAGAGGAACCAAAGTTTGACCCATAGAGAGGTTTTTTGGGGTCACTGTAGACTTCTTTGACTTCTCTGGTTGTGCTTATTTTGGACTTTTTTGGCTTCTTTATTTGTTCTCCTTTTAGGTTTCTCTAACTTCTCTTTCATTTTACCCCTACCAGATGTCTTTCCTCTCTTCCATTATCTGTTTTAAAATTTCCTTTTGTGTGTAGTCTTCCCTCACTTAAGGGTAAGTTTCTCAAGGGCCAGGACTATCTTGTTTTTGTATTTGTCTTTGTTTCTCCAGCACTTAGACCACTGCCTAGGACATGGGAGGCATTTAATAAATTTATATTGATTATTGATTATTTTCTTAATGTTCCAATGACCATCTACTAAATTATAATGAAAATGAGATTTGAATTGGTAGAAGAAATGAAAACACAGATTCTTAAACTATTGAAGTGCAGATGATGAAACTGAGACTGGAAGTATTAAGTGATTTGCCCCAACTAAGAACAGCAAAATCGAATCTGAAATCTCTCAGATCCTCATAAATTCCATTATTTTCTTCTGCTTTTTCATCTTGCAAAAGAGCCTTTAAGACTTTTAAATTTCTTGTAAAAAATAATTATAACTCCATATTTTCATGCCTAATAGGATATGACTGTTACTTTTTTTAAAATTTGAGGATTCCATATTGTTATATGGAAATCCAACTGATAGCTTCATCTAGAGATTAGATAAGAAAACATATGAGGTAATTTGACCACATTTAAAAACATTTTTCTAAGAATGAAAGTAAATAATGCTGATGACAATGATGAAAAAGATTTGGCAATAAGTTACTTTTTATTAATTTTCCTGGTTTTTTCCCATAGAACCTTGTAAAATCATATGCATTGAGGACTTCTGGAAATATTACTAGCAATTTTTAACTGAGTTGATGGAGATATTTGAAAAGGAAAAAATATTTTTAAAAGAACTTATATTAATGGGATATATCCAGGAGTGAAATCATGGTATTTCAGTCTATTCATTAATAATAGGATTCCTTTCAGCAGTTCCCTTAAACATTTTTGTCAACGTTTTTTTTTGTTTTGTTTTGTTTTCTTTTATATCCCTATATTTAATCTCTCACTAAGCACTTTCTTCCCTTAAAATATTTCTTGCATCCATTCCTCTTTTCGGACTCCCCTGACCACTACCCTACTCTCTGTCTCTGTCTCTGTCCCTTTTTCTCTCTGTCTCTCTGTTTCTTTCTCTCTCTGTTTCTCTCTCTCTCTCTCTCTCTCTCTCTCTCTCTCTCTCTCTCTCTCTCT